>PVJX010025952.1:0-26388 GCA_004027295.1 Dolichotis patagonum | reverse complement strand
GCCAAATTGTTTCCTTCTATATACCCTTCTGAAATAGGAGTGAATAAAATAGAAGATCTCTCAAGCCAGTATTTCTATCTCTGTTGCCATTTGGAAAGCCTGAAAGAAAATAACTTGTGAGTTTTGTAACCAGTGTGTGATCATAGCCCATGAGACATCATTTGGCTTCGGAATACTTATTTAATACTGTTTTCTTATTCTCATTAACTATCTAACATGAATTTTGGGGCAAGTTACAGACTAGCCTGTTGTTTTTAAAAGAGTCCCAGAATCTTATGTCAATTCCCATTCGACTGTAGACGAAACAATTTTGGAAGCATGGACAGCTGTCTCAGGTTTGCAGGGGTATGGAAGGAGCCGGATCTGCTTGTAAAGTTCACCCAGCAGCCTGTTGGTGTTCTTTATTCATCAAATGTTCTGTGGGACAGTAATGACTTTCCAGAAGGCGTAATTGATATAATTTTGCATCTTAAAAGTATTAATCATCTATGATACGATCCATGATCCACATGTGGAGTTCTAATGGCAGCATCCCATCTCTGGCCACCCTCTAGAAAGTCATTTCCCACAAATTAAGCTCTATAATATTTTAAGAATTTAATGAGTAATTATTACAGCACTCTGTAATTATTCATTTTTTAAAACTTATTAAGCTATTATCTGTCTTTTTTACTGTACAATAAGCAGAAATCTTTTCTCTTGTAGGCACCACTATAGTAGAAATACCTGGCATTAGACACAACCCATTCAAAAAATTAACAGAAGGGACTGGGGATTTAGCTCAATGGCATAAGCACTTGCCTAGCAAGTGCAAAGTTGTGAGTTTGATCCCTGGTACTCCTCCCCTGCCAAAAAATAAACAGATATTTTTATTTTTATGTTTTCAGGTAGAACTGTCCCTTCCTTTCTTTTTGCTTTGCCTTTTATACACCCTGATGCTATAGAATATTTGTTGCATAAATCTGTCCCCTTAGTAGAGTTTGTAGATTATAAACTTCCTGAGGAAACAGAGTATATTTATCATATCTTTGATTCCCTAGCACCTAGTGCAAATCTGACTATCAAGACCATGCTTAATAAATATTTGATGATTTACTTACAAGTTTCTACTGAATTAAATTTTATTTAATAAGTTTTGCCTGAGACAATAGGATATAAAGTTCTCATTTACGTATCTGTGCTAACTGTAAATAGATATAACTGCTTTGTTTGGTCTGTTAAGTTATATGTGTGTGGGGGTGTGTGTAATGTTTTGAAAATTTTTAATTGCTTTAGGTGTGACAGTGAAAATATTTTAAAGTGCTCTATGCTGTCAAGAAAATCAAATTTGTTTTATATGATATTTAAATAGAAACTGAGTGTCATTTATGATAGAACTTCTGGCATGAGGGAAAATAAGAGACTACCTGGTAATTCTATCTCAGGTTAAGTGTGCATTCCTCCAATTTAGTAAAAAGAGATTGATAATGTTGAGAATTATGGTTTCCACTGAAAACGTCCTTGTCTAATCCCTCTGAGGCTGTGTTTGGAGGCTCTGCCAGGGAGCACATCTGCTCATATATCTTTGAGTAATGATTTCCTTGAGCTTATGTGCCTCACATTACCCATCCCAGACCAGGGCAGGCAGCCCTCACCCTTTCTGGAATCATCACAATGCAGGAAGACAAACTGAAGTTTTCTCTTCCTTACTTACTGTAACCAATCATCTCAAGAGCTTGTAGAAGTCTTTCTTTCAACAATCTTGAGCTCCTTTGCTGCTCCTCAGAATTTCTGCCGCCAAGCATGTGGAAAGGAACGGCAAGAGTCATGAACACTTATTATACTAGAAAGCAGTTCTAATGTAGTATAGACCGGATTTGCAAGGGAAAGTAATACAGGACACATAATTTATAGAGTTATTTTATAATATTCACCGAAAGAGTCAAACGCAAAAAGAGTGCAGGAAACCTGTCCACGTAGTGGATACCCAAAGAGTTCAGCTGAGGGTCTGGGTCCCATAGTGATGTCCTGCATGAGTCCAACTAAAGACCTAGAGCCCATGGCAATGCCCTCCAGTAGTCCAGCTGGGAATGTAGAGCCCATGACAATGTCTCATGCAAGTCTCTATCAAGGGTCTGCACTGAGAAGTCCCAAGGGTCAGTAGCAGAAGCTACAGAATCTATACCTGTGGCATGAAGGATCTGTGCCAGAACCCTGACATATCTGCACTGGAACCAGGAAGCAATGCTCAAAGTAAGGATGAAAGCTTCCCAAAAAAGAACTGCAGCCATCTTCAGCAACAGCAAGGTCCTGAGCTCCTTTGACAATGAGAATAGCAAAGTTCCTTTCAGAAAAACCAGTATTACAGACTTCTCCAGGAGAATCAACAGCATACCATCTTCCCCCTCTGGAGCCAAGAAGCGATGCTCAAAGTAGGAACCAGCACTCCCCCAAGATGAGCCATAGCTATTCTAAGCAACAGTGAGGTCTTGAGCTCCTTTGACAATGAGAATAGCAAAGTTTATATCAGGAAAACCAACATGACATGCTTCTCCAGTAGAACCAACAACCCACCTCTTCCTCTCCAGTTCTCTTCTTTTAATGCTATTGGCAACAATCCTCAGGTAGCTCTCTACACCCAGCACAATGCTGATTCGGTTGAGATGGGTGCTGCTAGCTGATCATTAGTCAGTCATCATACAACCCACATAACGTATGACCTTTTACCCACAGACAGTTTCTTTCCAACATGACCCACATGCCTAACCACATAATTTTATCTTTTTCTCTACAATGTACGTGTGTGTGTGTGTGTGTGTGTGTGTATGTGTGTGTAGTACTATGGATTGAATCCATTGCCTTCACACTGAGCTACATCACTAGCCCTTTCTTTATTTTTTTTTACTATGAGACAGGGTCTTTCTGAGTTTCCCAGATGGGGGTCAAACTTGAGATCTTCCTACTTCATCCTCCCATGGTGCTGGGGTTACAAGCATGCACTACCACACCAGGCTGGAAATTCTTCAAATATATGTTTCACTCAGTGAAACATAACATAATGGTTATTATGCCTTTGCATTTTGATGCAATAGCTTTGTTTCCTGGAAAATAGTATCTATTTCTTAGTTTTAAGAGATAACTATCCAGAAATATTTTATACCTGTCATCTATATTCTATGTGTATACCATTATACAATTTTTAAATTTAAAATTGGTATATAGAATAGTGTTCCTCTAGGTCAAACAAATTAAATTGTTTCCAAAATATGAGCCACTATCTTTTAAAGCATATCTGCACCTGATAATAACCCAAGCACGAAGACATAGACTATTCAAATTTCACCATTTTCCTCCATTTATAGCATATAGAACTGTAAAATCCCTATTGCTTTCCCTCGTATCCATTATAAAATTTTTAATTTACTCTAAACATGACTACATTTAATAAGTGCTGTTTCAGACAGGAAATGGAGCTCTTATAATGATGAACTCATTTCTCAAGTTATTAAAAAATATGCCTTCATTGTGCAGATTCTTTTCACCTTACCATATTACATGGAATAACCAATATAGTGGGTTCAGGATAATGGGGGAAAGAGGAGAAAAAAACAACATACACAATAATAGCTGACTTTTAATGAGGATTCTTTAGGGCATTGACCAAGCTGATACAAAATAATTTACCTTATAATAGTAGCAAAAGCAAATTACTCACAACATTACATTGTTAAGGACTGTCCCAATATCCCCAGAGCTGTAACGCTGCCTCTTATAGATGTATTACAATCAACTTTATAACTTTTGCTGTTAGTTGCTAAGAAACAAATTATAATTGCAGTTCTGATCCTTTCTTATGTTAGCCTCTTAATGCCCTATAGTGCCATTTATTTCCTTAAGATGATTAAATGATCAGCAAAGTAATTGTTTAGAGTATAACTGAAAGCATTTTTAGAACAGAGGCTTTGTTTGTATTATTTTCATTTGGGAGTTGGAGTTAGAGTCATAGTTTCATTGAAATCACTGTGTTGAAATGATATGAAAATTTGACAAGCATTTAATGTCTACCTTTACCTGTAGTTTATTATTAATTAGGAATCAATGTTACTATTTTTAATCATTATGCTCTATAAAAGTCATGTTTAAGAGTAGAGACTGGTTTAAAAATGATCAGAGTTCATATAGCAGTTTAGTCATTTATATGATGTAACAAACTTTGGTTGTTAAATTTCCTCAAAACCTCAGTATAACCTTGTGAAAAATAGCAATAACAGTATGTACTTTGCCATGTTATGTGGGCAATGAACAAGATAATGTATTTGAATTATCTAGTAGTTATGCAGTGTCGTGATTATTTGTGTTTTGTTAACTCTTAGGTAACTACCATTTCCCTAAAGTGAATGTAACAATTACATACTTCAGCTATGTACTAACAGAAGTCAAAAATGTAGACATGAAAGAAGAAAAATATGGTGAAAAGCCAATAAAGCAATTAATTTGTTGGCAAAAAAGTAGGACATTCTGAAGATATTTTAAAAGCCTTCAAAAAGATAAATAGCTAGTAGGAAAAATTAGCAGTGTCACTTCAAGTTAGTGTACTATTAACACTCTGTGAGCCATATCAAAATCAGATAATGGCATGAGAAATTTATTAACTTGTTGACTTGTTTAAAGTCACTCAACCATTATTATTTTTTGTTAGCAAATGTGTATAGCACATAATGTGCACATCGCTTAGAGGAGTCAGTGAATGTACATAACATATCTAAATTCCTTTTTTCATCCTCTTTTCCTTTTCCCTTTCGCTCCTTCCCACTCCACTCATCTCTTGATTTGCTTCCTTTTCTCCCATGTTGTAACAGCACAATTCACAATAGCTAAATCTTGGAAGATATGGCCTACTGATGAATAAGTAAAGAAAATTCGGTGTTAACACACAATGGAACACTACTATGCCATAAAGAAAGGTAAACTTTAGTTATCTGTAGGAAAATGGATGCACCTTGAGACCAAATGCTAAGTGAAGTAAACCAGATACGTAAAATTAAATACTGAAAATTTCTCTTATATGAAAGTTCAAAGTATAAATAAGAGAAAAATGAAAGATAATAGGAAGTAGGGAGCAACTCTTTCTCATGGGGGGGGATTGAGGGATTGAGGGAGTGGAGGGATAGGGGATGAAAAAAAAGAATTAAAATGTGTCATGTACATATACAGTTCCACACAAGGAATGTAAATATTACGTGGTGCACCCTGGCCATTATTATTTTATTTATTTATTTATTTATTTATTTATTGGTGCCAGGGATTGAACTCATGACCTTGTGCTTGCAAGGCAGGCACTTACGCCGCTGAGCTAAATCGTTGGCCCCTGACCATAATTACTTTAAGATTAAATTCTCACTAATGAGAGGGTAAAAGTAATAGGGAAGAATTTAGTCCCACCAACTCTGGTGGCCATGTGACTGAAGAAAAAATGTTGGTTTGAACATCTGACTTATACTCTGAATCAACAGATATTTCCTATGAGAACAAAGCAATTTCATCTTGTACACCCACATTTGGAGGATCAAATTTTGACATAAAACAACTCTAAACATTTTAAATTTAGTTTTAGTAAGCACTACAGTTCCTACTTTTAATGGCTTTATATTTGTGTATTAGATATTTGGTGCTCAACCACATGAAATTTCTCAGCAAAAGACATGTATGCCTGTATTTGTGAAATTGATTCTCTGCCTTCCTTGCACCTTTATCTCCATCCCACCCCCAAAAATCAGAATCCCATGTTTCTATGGTTGAAAGAAAAAGAACACTTTCATATCTATACTGGCACATTTTCATTCTTTGAGAAGGAAAGTTTGATATTATATGTTATAGAGAATTATATAATCTTTAGTGTCCCTGCAATATAAATAGATGACACAAATTCTTGCTGATTGTAATTCTCTCTCACAATTGAAAATTCAAGTTTAGTCAAATATTTAGATCTACATTTAAATACCATCTGAGCATATGACACTATACTAGGAACTCTGGGAAAATAGAGGGCACATGATCTCACCAGAATCTAAAATGAGTAGGAAAGGGAGAGATGTACGTGGAGTACTTAGCTGCAAATGAAAAAAAAAGAAACCAGTATGCGAGAACTCTGGCTGAAATAGTACATCTGCCATAAACATGAACCAGGAATAAAAGTGCATTTAATCTTAACTCCAAGAAATTCAAACTTGCTGAACTCAGAAAATACCATTTAAATTCTTTATCCTTTCATATCCTTTATGCCTTCTTTAGAAAGAATAGGGAGAGTTGCTACCTCCTATGTTTATCATCATTAAAAAATTCAATATAAAATACCATACAGATTAAAAAATGGAAAAAAGGATGAAATATTGCTATACAGTACTGTGAATCATAGCTAAGCTATATGCTAAGGATCTATGTTTGGAAAATGCCTCAGAACACTGCATTAACCCTTTTAGCCTACCTTCCTTGAAGAATCTTTTTACTAAATGGTTTCCTACTGGCAATAAAGAGTTGAGAGCACATACCTGTAACTGATTCCTACCTTCATATTGTGTGGGCTTTTTGTAATAGAAAGGAATAGATAGTTTCAAAGAGTCCTGGTTCTCTTACTAACAAAGAATTAACGTAAGACCCAGAAAATTCTGGCTGTTTCTCTAAGAAGTTATAACACAGCACTGGGCAGACAGGAGACCAGGTGCCATGATTCTGCCTGGAGACCAAAAGCCTTAACATTTCACTTTGAAAAATCTTTTTAGCACTAATCCCCTGTGGCTTTCAGGATAAGCTACTACTTTTCTTTATCTCTGCTCTGTAATACATAATAAAAGAAAGAAAAAGAAGGCAGGTATTTCAGAGCCCTGTGGTGAAGAAAAGCAACTAGATGCTTATGAAGCATTTTCACTGGGCTCCAGTCTTAAACTAAAAGTGTCTTGGAATCAGTTTTATGGAGCATATGGGTCTGACCCATCTATTCCCTTAGCTCTGTAAGAGACCATACAGAACCCTGGTCCAGTTTCCGATTGTAAAGGTCAGGAGGAGTAAGGCTTGAGGTGATGCAACTTGGAGAAGTTTACAGCTGCTGGCTGCTGTCCTGGCACTACTGGAAGAGCTCCTCTACCCCAATCGTACCAGTTTTCACATTGGTACTCCTTTTTGTCACTCCAGACAGTGTGACCAGGGAGGGGAGACCTAGGGATCAGAGGGAATCAAGAATAAATTAGTGACCAATGGTAGTAGTTAGTTTATTGTGATTATTTTTCTCAGCAAGATTGGGGCTTTGAAACTTTTTGAAACTTTTCCCTGGATTAATTGAAACTGTCAGTATTTTTATGCTGAAATGTTTGCAGTGCTTACAAACATTGTCTCCTGTGGTATTTGACAGTATTTGAACTCAAGACTATGGAACTGTCACTGTAAAAAATTCTATTCTATAGCCAGCCTTGGCAGAGCCGACCTATCAGCTCAGGATGCTGTGATACCTGCACAGGAAGATGGCAAATTCAAACACAGCCTGGGCAACATGCTAACTTAATGAGACCCTGCCTCAAAATTAAAAACAAAAAAATGCTGGGCTGTAGCTCAGTATGAAGGGCCTGGCTTCAATTTTTGGTACCAAAAATATATATATTCCTAGCATTTTGAAGTATCATTTTATCAGTACAGGTTACTTGTTGTTCTTCCTGATCCACTACATTGGCATTTAATAAATGCTCACGATCAGTCTATTCTTTAGTTGAACTCTGATTTTCTTGCTTCTTTTTTCAATGTACAGTATTTGTAATAAAGGTGCCATACACAACACCATGCTCTTTTTCTAACTACAGCCCTTTCTAATCTGAGAATATATTTGTCAGGAAATAAATTATGATATCATGATTTCAAATTTTATATTTTTTAGATTGGCTACTTTCATCATAGTGCCTACTGAAACTTTTACTAATATCTCATTTAAAAAATTGAGGTGATAAACAATTTTTAACTACTCTTGCATAAGAGAGAAACTCACTCCTGTGTAGGGACCAAGAAAGTCACGTGAATGTATGCAACAGGGCATGCAAGGCCAATAAGTATAGGTGCTTATGATGGCAAAACACTGCTGGTTGCCCTTCCTTACAATATTCAGCATTTTGAAGGCAAGTTAATCATTGATGGGCAAGCACAACACATACCATGTTAATTTTTCTTATCATTTCACAGTGTATTCAACTTCCACATACATTAAAAAGGGAAACACTAAATAGAGGAAATATGGTTAACTCAAGTTTTCAGATTTGAACACTGAGTTTCAAAGGGCTTAAGATTTTTACCTAAAGTGACATGGCTAAAAAGTAGTAGAAACGATACTCAAATGGCTGTAAAACTAAAACTGTGGTCTAACAGAAAAGATAACATAAGAAATGTAGTTGTTTGGTACTCAAAAAATAGTAAGCTAGAAATTAAGTGACTTGCATTTGAGGCTAAACTTTGCCCTTAGCAAAATGGCTTTAAACTGATGTAGAAATGTTTGGATTCTCATTTTTGTGCATTTATGATTTTATGCCCACTATGGAATTTTCTATATTGGATTCTGGAAATCATTTCACAAGGTAACATTTATCAAATGTATACTGGTTAATTAACCCACATACTAAAAGTTGGTTGCTCAGGAACAAAAGAAATTTGTGTGGGACCGCCTTTCTTGTGCCTATGTAAGAGCTGAGCATTTAAGCTCTCTGCACTGCCTGCTCCTTACCTGCTTTTAAATTCCTTTTAAGGTATGACATACCATTAATATGTGCATTCAAATTATAAAAATAACTCATAGCAGAATTACATTGATAGTTCAAAATTGAGATGACACCATGGGACATGTGACCTAGGAAGAACCCAGCACCCAACCACACCAAGATCATAACAATCAAGCAGAGAGGTAGTTAGCCAGCTCTACAATGACCAAGAAGGGGCAGAGTTTTGGTAGCAGATACAGTTGGATGAAAATCCTTGTTCTACCTGCTGTTTGATAGGGGTCTTGCTTTAAGTAAGTTGTTTAACCTCTCTGAGCTTCATTTCCTCCATGTCAAATGGATAATATGATTCACGTGCCCAGCTGGTTTTGTAGATTCAGTGCTGTGGTTTAGAGCAGCACTCAGTAAGCACTAGGTTTCTTTCTCCTACACGCAGCAGTGCAGGTGGAAGTATAAAAGAATGTTTTTCTTTGTTCCAGTACTGGACTCAGAGCCTTCACATTGAGCTACATCCCCAGACCATTTTTTGTATTTATATTTTGAGATGGGTCTTAGGACACCTGTGCTCCCATTTACAGCTTGTAGAACAGATTCTGAAAAATAAATTTTTCTTTTTCATACTTGAATGATTAAACTTGAGAAGTTCCTGTTTGGGTACAGTCTCACAGTTTAGCTTATATGACCCTATATAAAACGTACCCCAAACCCCTAGACTTACTTATTCATCAGGCTAGTCATAAAGATAGACACACGCATTTTCTCACAGTTGTTTATCGTGATCCACTTTGTTGTTAGAATTTCGTAATAGTGTTGTATTGGTTTCCTTCACAGAAAGAGAAGTATGAGGAGATAAGTGTATATTTTGAGAGAGGAAAGAGAAAAAAAACAGTAAGAGAGAAAGGGTTTGATTGATTGATGTGAAGAATTGACTCACAACCATGGAGACTGAGAAGTCCTGGGAGTCTCTGCCTACAACACTCTGGAAAGCTAGTAGCAGGATTCCAATCTGAAATTGAAGGCAAGAGACCCAAAGAAGTTGATGCTATAAATCTCAGTCAAAGAGCCAGAGAACTCAATAGATGGGAAGCAGGAGACACAGATCCCTCTTCCTTTTTTGTTCTATTCAGGGTTTAATTTACTGGATAATGCTGGATATACTGGGGAAGGTAATGTATTTTATTGACCCCTTTGATTAAAATGCTGATCTTATCTAAAAACATCCCCCACAGACATATCCAGATATAATGTTTAACCTGGGTATCCTGTGGCTGAGTTATATTGATAGATAGAAGTCTCATCACAGATGTGTAAGGCCAGCAAAGTCTCTGGTTTTGTGATGCCTATTAATAGATGGGAAAATAAATGAAAAACAATAACAACAATAACAAAACACATGCATGAGATAATGTAATATAGTGATTATGCTATAGTAAAAATAGATAAAGAAAACTTTCAATGAGTGGTCATGACAGCCTTTCAGAAGGCAGGCCTGTATGACAAAGTTGGTACAACTCAGTGTGCTGGTCTGTTGGTGAGCTCAACGTATGACTTAGAGCTGAAAGATAAGAGGCGACTCTTAATTCGCCCACCCTCTTGGTAAGTGCTTCAGCACAAGCCAAGAGAAAAACCAGTCAGTGGCACCCGAGATCCAGCCATGGTGGGACGTAGGTGCATGAATAAGAAAGCAATTTGCCCGCCCTCTTGGTAAGTGCCTTGGTGAGCCAGGTGGAGAACAAGTCAGCATCTCCCATGAGCCTACCAGTGCAGGGGCTGAGACTCAAACATCTCTTCCCTTCTCCCCCTACCCACCCCCCTTAGCAATTGGGGCCAGAGGTGTGAGCATCTCTTGGGAGGATGACCTTATGCAATATAGCAAATAGGGGGATCCCCTTCTATCTTCTGTTTGAAGGCAAATGTTGTTTCTACTGTTTTGTTTTGTTATGATTAATTGTTTTGCTCTATTCAATATGCTCTTTCAATTGGTTTTATAATGTTCTGTTTTTGGTTAGATTTCACTATACCTAATTGACTAGACAACTATTGTGAAGATAACGAGATATACTATGGAACCTATTACTGTTATCCCAGTATCCTGCTGTGAAGCTCTGTACCAATTTCACTGCATTGTCTTGATTGGCTTTGTTCTGACTTGTTCTTAAAAAAAAAGGTGACTCTCACTCCTCATAAATACCTTCTATTTGCCTAAAATAATGAACTGCATTAGTAATTGTGGAAGTCCGTTTCATAGCTTTTCAAGAACACTCATCATATTCAGGCAAAAGGAAGAGGTTCTACTGGAGCCAGGAATGGCCTCCAGAAACAGTGTTTTGACTGTGATTTCGTCTATTTAAAAATTGTTGGATGTTTTTATGAAGTGCAATTGAATTGTACAGTGAACACCATCAAAGGTCAACTAACAGCAACTTTCTAGGAGAATAAAATTTTGTGTCAGTTTTGAGGCCAAAAATAAAATATTAAGTTTAAATGCAGTGAATGACCTCAATAATTCATTCAAATGATTCTATTTTGTGTTTGAATTTTTTTGGCACTCATGCATGCAAAAATTGTATTAGAGATTGGTTTAATAGATACATGTTATAAAATGAAAATACCATTTGACCTTGATAGTTAAGAGGAGTAAAAAATTTGAAGGTACTTCAAGAAAATCAAATATTGGATATTTTTATAAATAAGTATGAAAGGGATTACTGAAAAGTTATGCAACCAGAATTAGTTTACCTCTTGAGTAGTATACTGAGAAGATATACAGGGCTTATTCAATACAGGAATTATTGATATTGATATGGTCCATATCTATACTCTTCAGGAGAATTTAGAAAAGGAAAAATCATGTAGTGTTTGAGTGGCAGCCTCTGGAGGCAGTTTCCCTTAGTGCAACCTCAATCTCTGCAGCTTAGGACCTGTTTAACCATAGACAATTTTTTTAACTGCTCTGAGTCTGTTTTACTCACCTGTAAAGTAGGAATATGATAGAATGTCCTTGATGAGTTTATAACGTTTGCTAACACAGAGTATATTTATCACAGTCCTGGAAGTTGAAAATAATTATATAGACTATAATAATAACAATTATACTATCACATCATCATTACAGAATTAGCTACTATGTACTAGAACTTACAATGTGTCGCGTTATTGTAACCACTCTACAGATGCTAGGTCTCTTAATTTTCATTTAGACTTAATGATCTCTTATCCTTATGTGTTACATGAGGAAAATACAGCACAGAGAAGTCACATGTTTTTCTAGGTCTCAGATAATAAGTGGCAAAACCAAGATTTGAAGCCTGCAAGCATAAAATGTTTGTATCATAACATGGTACGATTTTGTATGTTAATACTAGCAGCCATTAATAAACTAATATTTATATGTATTTATTGAAAGGGATAAGAAATACAACCTTTATACAACATTGCTATTTGTGTGGCATTGGACTAGGTAGCTCTCAGATTGTTCTCAACGTGAACAATGAGCTCTTCTATCTCTCTTTTTTTCCTGATTTTTGTGTTTTTGATGCTATCTATTTAAAGTTGCTTTCTTTCCCCTATGGTTCCAGCTGTTGCCATGGTTATGATGCCTATGGTTACAATCATAGTGTCATTCTGCCCAGAAACCAGGAGGAGGAACATGAAAGAATCTAGGTTCTCAATAAGACGCAGGTGACTTCTCAACTGTTGACTGTATCCACTCATACTCTAGTACAATACAGTACAGTACAGTACAGTCTAGAAATCAGTCTTGATTCCTTCTATTCCTCCTATGTACCTCTTACACCCGAGATTTGCTTTCCTCCCCATCATATCCCAGAGTCTAGATGTCTGTTGATGTTGGACCCTCCTTTACCCTCTAATTTCTAATTCTAAGCAGTCTCAGCATCTGTCTTGTCTTTTACCTCAGGAAACACTGGGGTGGGATTCTTTCTCCCTTGGACACCAGCCAACATCCATAATGAAGTTCACATCACTGGCAGGGAAAATGATTAGTTAGTAGCTCATATTTCTTTTCAGTACTTCCTACTTTCTAAATTTGATCTTAGGACATGCAGTAGGGTACACTGAATTGCAAAAGTTCAAGTGAGCATTTTGGAATGGAGAAGCAACTGAGTACTCCAGGGAAATGGATTTTTAAAATGCAAATTGTCTTCAGTGTTCTGTGGCCTCTTGTATTACAGGCATCTACTCATTTCATTTATGATATAATTTCAGATTATTTAGTGCAATGGATATAAACTGATAGAATATGCATGGCCTCATAATAAAATGAACATAGAGATATAACATATTGATCTCTCAAATGCTATAGCTTCCTATTCACAACATTACTATCAAGATCCAAAATTAGAATTTAAATATGTAGAATAGAAGTCTGTATGATAGGATAATTTTAATACACTATTATTTGGCTAATTATGCTGTGCAGCGTATCAGAGAATAGACTGAGTCTTGTTAAATTCTTTCCGGTTAAATTGTAATCTCATATAGAACTTTTATTCTAAAGGTCAAATTAGAAAGTGCTTACCCTCAAATGCACTAAAAAGTAGTGGTTAGAATGTCACCCTTGAAATGGAAAAGTTGTTACATTCAGTGTCCACAGTACTTTTGTTGAAACTACCTGTTCCTCGAGGCAGGCCTGTATCTGGGTGGCATTCCCAAGGCCTGCAGGGCAACAGAACTTTGTTCAAGTTTGCTGAAGGACTGACAGAAAAGGTTCCTTCTAAAAGATATTACTTAGAGGCACTGATCTACATAGTTGAACATAACAATTTTCTGAGAGACACACCAAAAAGGGAGAAAACCTTGTGATTCTCTTTGTCCATTTTTTTCCTTTTTATACTTTTAATGATTTCCCCTAAGCATGAACAGGCAGTTGTCTGTTATATGTGATGCTTTATCTATTTAGTCCCAGTGATACAAACTCAGGACTCCTAGGAATTTGTCTGACTTTCCACAGAAAACATATTGAGTTAAATTTTGGTTTCTAGATTCAGATTACGTAGAGTTAAATTTTGGTTCTTGATATTGTTTGGATATGAAATGTTCTCTAAAATTCATATGCTAAAGTCTTCTTTGCCAGCTAGTGTGTTTTGGGGAAAGCGCTTGGATTGTGAGGACTTTAACTTCATCAAAGAGAGAATTCCACTGTTGGGTTCATCATTGGATGACATTATTGGAAGAGGAGGTGTGACCTAGTTGAAGAGAGTGAATCATGATGTCGTGATTGGGTATCTGGTCCTCTTTCACTTGTGCTCTGATTCTTTGCTGCCATAAGTTGAGCAGCTTTTTCCATCATGGCCTTCTGCCATGATGCTCTGCCTTACCTCATGCCCTAGTAATGGAATTAGCCAGTCGTGGACTGAAACTCTGAAGCCGCAAGACAAAGTTAAACTTTGCTCCTTCAGGTTGTTTATGTCAGATATTTTGTCACAGTGACAGAAAGCTGACTAACATGATATTTATTATTAGATCTATTTCTCTAGGCAGGTTCTTTACACTGAGTTTTTTTTATCACCCGAAAAATGATAATAGTAATGATTCTTGATCCATGAAGCAGTTGCAAGGATTCATGGTATTATTCACGTAAAGTGTGGAATTGTATCTAGTTAGTATTTCTTGTTGCACTTCATCATTAAGTTGCCTTTATTATCTTTCCTGACCTGGCTGCCCAAATGGATGTCCGTCAGATGTGTCTTTCAGCTAGAAAAGAGGTATCCCAAGGAACTATGTAGCAAGGTAGAAAGAATGATATTAAACTACAGAAAATATTTAGTTGTGGGATTAAAAAATGAGCTTTCATTTTTATGCCCAACTTTTGATTCAGGCTCCATCTAGAAAAGCATTTATCAGTGTTTACCAACTTGGTAAAGTTTCTAAGTGAGGTGGCTCTTTTTTGAGAAAATGTAATTAATAACAATATTAGTAGCACCAATTGCTGTTTAGTATTCTGTATTTACTAGATGCCATGCTATGTAGTTTATAAAGCAAAATCTGTCTTTATACATAGAGGGGAAAATCGTTCTTTTAAAATGAGAAAATTAGGATAGTTCAAGTGATTTATCTGAAGTCACATAGTAAATGGCAAAGTTGAAATTCAAATTTAAGTTTATCAGATTCTTATTTGTGAAGTGCTATTGATGCCTTGTAGCCCCCAAGTTCCCTTGTCAGTAGTTGAGGCCATCCAAAGGGATGCGTGTGGCCAAGTGAACTGAAGAAAGGCAGTGAATCATAATAGATCTCAAGAGATCACCAGAGCCAGCCTACTGCCTGCCATCAGGTAAATGACCCAGCCATCTATGACAGATGCTTTTATATTTTGTGATAAGTCTTTAGGGACTGTCACTTCCCAACCTCCAAAGCTAGCGGGAGCAGAACTGGTCAAGCAGAACCAAGCAAAGTCCTAAGTGGGCAGATGTGCTCTGTGTGACTGAGACCCCCAACTGACAGGTTACTGTGAGATGTTCTGCTTGAGAACTTCCTGTTTAATGTAACAGGCAAACCAGCCACCAAGTTTAAAGTCCAGGAAAACCACTTTCTGCGAGATTGTATAAATTTAGCCACTGACTTTGGTGATAACAGAAGTTGAATATCTATCATAGACCTGTCTTCTGTCTGTTAACAACAAAAAAGCAGTTCAGAAGATGACCAATACACTGATTTTTTTCCTGCCCTCATAGCTTGTGAATTTTCTTGACTTGCTTCTATTATCAGGAACATAAACTTATTTTTATGTAAATTATGTACATGAAATAGATAAATATTGGATGTTAGCAAAGCATCTGCCATCACCGCTTTTATTCTCACAAATTTTATTTTCTCAATGATGAGTCATTTCACTTCTCTGTGGTCATTAAAATGACTTTTACAACATAATTCACAGCATTGTTGTAAGGAATTATGTGAATCATAGTGGTGTTATTATTTTTTATCATTTTTATTAAAAACAATTTAAAATATTTTCTAAGGATAAGGAAACTGCAGTCTATACAAAAATTATAAGTATTGCCACAAGTTCAGGTAATGGAGAAATGCAAATCCAGTATATTCATTTCCTGGGCTACTGTAATCAATTACACTAAACTTAGTGGCTTAAAACAACTGAGCAGGGATGTGTTTCTTCTGGGAATGCCAGGAAAGTCTGTCCCTTGTATATCTTAGCCTATGGGAGCTGCTCTCATATTCCTGTGGCCACTTCATTCCACTCTTGGCCTGGCTTCACCTTGCCTTCTCTTCTGTGTGTCTGTCTAGTCCCCCTCTACTTTACTCTTAAGAGGTACTTGTTATTAGGCTTACTCACAGGATGCGGGATGATCTCATTGTCTTTAGTTCCTAAATGATATCTGCAAAGGTCTCTTCCAAATAAAGTCCCATTCCCAGGTCCTAGGGCTTAGGACATGGACATGTATAGGGAGGTCATTATTGAAATCACTGTACGTGTCCTTAATATATTTATATGCTCTTTGTATTTTCTTGTAATGGGTTCTAACTGTGACATTGTAATGGGTTCAACTGTGAAAAGTATTGGACTGCCTGAATCAAATAATATGAATTTGTACTATATAACAACTTATGTGATAACGGTTATATATAATATTTCTTTCAAATATGTATAACTTCAGAACCCACAGTTCTTCTTTCTTAATATACTTAACAGTATTTTGCTGGAATATTAATATTGTCCTTGGCATAGAATGAGATTTTTTAAAAGCATTTAGAATGGATTTATATATATATATGCATCTTTTTAGTTTGCAGCTGGGTATGTACTAATTCTAGGTGTGAGCTTCCTAAACAAAAATGGTAGAAAGCCAATTGAATTAGCAAGTACATTCACATTTTGATCCCATTATTCTACTAAATGTGGAAGTCCTTCAGGAAGAATCTGCTGTAGAAACCATCCTGCTAAGAGACACCTGTCACAACCAATGTCATCCATTTAGCACTCACTCCGATATTTTCTAGGCAGAGATGTAAAGAAACAGAGACAATTTTTTATTTTAAACTCTCAGTTTTAAAATGAATGTATTAATTTTAAATTTTACAAAATATAATTAATGTATATGGCACATTTTTAAAATTCACACTGTTTATGGTGACACTCCCTCAACAAAGATTTGTAAAGCAGAGCTGAGCTTGCATAAAAATAGGGACATTGCTATAATACTGCCAACGGACTGAGACATGTAATACCTCCTCCTTGGGGAGGTATTACTGTTTTCATTATATTTGCAAGGGAGCAGCAAGTTCAGTTGCTGAATTATTTCCACGTTATAGGCAATGAAATGAAGAAAGTTAACCTCATATTAATGCAATAAAGAAAATGCCAAAGATCAAATGAAAAAAAACTTCACAATTAGCTTCATCCTAACTGGAAATACATTTGGTTGCTGGAAATAGGTCACAATTTCACTCTCAATTCCTTCACACCTTTCTTTTTCCTCTAAAGCTATGAGAAGTCTGGTTACTCATCTTACCAACTCATCAGTCCTATTAATCTCTATTATTAACCTACAAGACCTTGATGGTTGAGGTCCAAAAACAAGTTTTAAGACCTTGCTAGTACTACTTACCTGCAATATGACAAAATTTCTCCATTTCTAGTTTTACCATAACCATTTAGTTTATTTCCACCTATAATGGGAACACAAATTTTGAGTTTTATTGGATTTTTTAGCCTTAATTATTAATGATTACCTTCATGAATATGGATGGTGCTGCTTTAATTAGAAATACTCAAAGCTATGGAGAAGCTAAATGGTTTTGCTTTGCACTTTTTGATAACTATTGTTTGAGAAATATTCTTCTAGTTTTGTTTCTTTTTTAGATTTCCCAAAAATTATGTGTTTCGATTACCACATTTCCATACCTTTCTTATCACCTCATTTTTGCTTGCCAGATTGCCAATGCCTCACCCCACGCGTTGTAAGGAAAATAACAGGGGAAAAATACTACTTTTTGCCTTCATTGTAGTTACGGGGGACAGGTCAGGGAGGCAACAATGAGAGACCAGCAGGGTTCTATTAGATTCAGGTTCTGGGAAGTGGAAAGGACCATATGTTAAATTTAGGCAACCCATTTCTTTGAATGAGTCTTGGAGAATAGGTAAGTGAAATTTCAATCTGAGATACATTATCAGCAACTACATACCCCTGTGCTGGTAGGTTCTAAGTAATTAGAAATATGAAATAAAAACGTGTGCCACATTTATTTTTGTTGGTGGTGGTAGTGCTTACAACATAAGCATGTTTCAAATCTGTCATATCTTTTAGTTACATTTTCTTGTTGATTTGGCTCTTTTGGAATAAATAATAAAAATATGCATCACAGATTCTGAACTTGAAAGAAAAATCATTAAAAATGTTTCATACTTTATAAACAATATTTGGTGTCTAATTGATCATTAGGAAAAAGTATTTACATATACATGCTCTTATACCACCATTCTCCATGTGTGCGTAGGAAAACACGGAAAATGGGAGCAACAGTGAACACTTCGCAGGCTTTGCATTCTGCAGCACTTCTGGAAGTCCTCCTTGCCTTAGTATGCATTTTATGTCCCCCAAAAGGACACACAATGAATAAAAATCCCTCAATTTTTTCATAATAAATCCCTTTTTTCTAACAGAGACACAGTATTTTCAGAACAAACTTTGCAATAATTGTTAACATATCATAGGATGGTGGAATAGAATAGAAGTGAAAATGTCAATTTGAGTTCTAACTAATTTTAAGAGTCATCAAACTCACTGGAGAATTTAAATCATTAAATAACCCAAGAAAAATCACTGTCTTAAAAGTTCTGTATCACAATCACAATTAAAAAATACAAATTAGGCAGGTGAATTATCAAGATTGCACACAACAGACCAATATTTTGATCTTTCACCTCCACAAAAAGCTGGGATAGATTTCAGCCCATTTTTTCTGGGAAAGTGAATAGCTAGGCTCTAATTTTTTCCTAATGGCATTTGTTCAAATATCTCCTTCTTTTCAAGACCTCGTATAAAGTTACATCATCTATGTTCTTTGGTTTCTCATGCTCATTTTGGCAATGTCTTTCCTTCCTTCCAGAATTATATGAACTCAGCTAACTGGGATTTAGTAGCTTCACAATACCTCTTTTTCCCTATAACTCCAGTGACATTCCCACGAGAAACAGATTATTGGTGACCTATTTTATAATACAGGAAGGACCTCATTTTAATCATAGGCTTCTTATTTTAGAACAACAGGTGTGTATCTCTGGATTCAAATGTGTCTTGTATCTAAAAAATGGTATGTCTGCTCAGTGTAAAAACTGATCAATATTATGTAAAATTTGATTGTGATAAAGCAATCTTTTTATTACATCTAATTTTTATACTTTCATGATTGCCAAACATGAACAACTTTTCCTCAGACACATTTGTAAACTAAATATCTTTTCATTCATCATAAAAACAGCTGAAGAAAATAACAGGATATCTTGTAGAATTATTGGTTAGGGCTTTTTTGACATACAGACTTGTGAAGGAAAGATTGTCTTTGTTTTGTTCTTTTATACTAAGTCCGGGTAGGTTTTGTACTTGATTTTGGACCAAAAAGTTTGGGATTCAAACCAAACTATAGCTTGAACAAAATGAAGTTTTCAGTCTTCATCATTGCAGTTCTTACTAAAATGGAATTATGGTGAGATGTGCCTTAAAAGATTATACTCCAAGAATTTCTGGATTCCAAAACATGAAAAGTTGAAGAAATCACTGGTATACTTAACTTGAAACTGAATCCTTAACTCTAATAAAGCAGAATCTTTTTGCATCCCCTACCTAAAAATACTGGTTAATAAAATTCAGTTTTAAATATGCCTTTGAATTCTATAGTATCAGTTGTTAAAATGCCCTTATTTTTATGAGGAAAAAAATGAAACTGAAAAGCTGGAATCTAAAAATAAAATCCGTACTTAATACACAAGCTAAATATACCCCTATGTTTTGTCATGGCTACATTAATTCAATGAAATCTAATTTAGGCTAGTATCACTGTTCTGAATAAAAATGAATTCGTATTACCAGTTCACATTGTGTTTCAGCTTCTTTCTTTGAGATTTATCAGAAGAAATGTTAATTGCTTAAATTCTTACATAAGATCTTGTATTCTTTAAAGTTTTCTTCAAGAAAGATTAAGGAAAGGGTAGAAACTAAGTTTGCATTTATTTTTAGCTTTATTCTATTCTGTTGCTGTATTCCCACTGTGGTTGTCCTAACTTTGTATGATTCCTTAAATTAAGAGTCAGTATCCTTTGCTGACTACTGAAGTAATGTGTGAACTGGGGAACTTTCATTCTACAGAATAGTAAAGAAGGCAGCTCCAAAATACTTAGTCCTCAAATAAGGTTAGGAAACGTATTAACAAGTCTCTGTACTAAAGAAGTGCTTTTGTAGAAGGTACTGAATAAGAGATCAATACAGTTTTTATCAGTTTTAATCATTTTATCTCATCTCTTACCCTGGCATTTTATTCTTCTATTATTTATTCGGTAGAAATTTTAAGTTTTCCAAGTCAAGACTGCATGTTATGTACTTAGTTATTTTTCTGTAAGAAAAATAATTTGCTTTTTTCTTTATAATTCCATAGCATTTTGTTTAAAGCCCTGTTAAACTTCTTGTCTTAACTGTAATCTGATAGTTTTCAACATCTCCTTACAAGAGATGTTGTGCACCTTCAATGCTAGGGCCGTATCTCATCTTTACATCTGTTGTTTCTTAGCTCTCTATAGAGCATGTAAAATGGTCAGTCATGCTTCCCCAAGAGAATTGAGTCAAATGACCACAAAGCCATAAGTCAATCTGTGTCACTCCTCTGTTCATAAACCTGGAACATCTTCTATATTCACTCAGAACAGGAACCAGAGATCTTATAGGGACCCACAAAGTGCTGCATGGCTGCCCACCCTCCCTACTCCAATAAAGCCCCTGTCTCCAGTCTTAACACTCTCTCTCTCTCTCTCTCTCTCTTACTCAAGTCTCTCTCACTCTCATTTATTTCAGTCCACTTGAAGAGAAGACCCTGCCTTTCTTTAAGCTGGCCTCTTTTATGCTCCTCAAACATTCCTAGAACCCTGCTTTTAAAACACTTTTCTTAACTCTAATGCCTTTCCCTAAAATCTCATGTGGATAAATGCCTCCCCTCAAGTCTTTGCTCACATGACACCTACTTGCTTCAAAAATTACCCTAAGTCCATTGTTTAAAGTCCCAGCCTTCCTTCCTATTCTCATTGTTCCCAATTCCTCTTAGCCCATTGTTTTCCCCGTAACTGATCTATCTACTAATACACTATGTCATTTACTTTTAGGATCCACAATGACAGGGATAGTTTTCTGCCTTGCTCATTATTATATGCCAAGACCCTAGGGCAAGTACTTCGTAAACATACGTTAAGAGAATTAAGTGCATGAAAACAGGTGTTATCCTGTTTTCTAGTTCTGTGAGTTTTTGATATCTGCCACAATATGTCCATATACAAGTTAGTAAGTTTTGGATAGTTTTTTTAAGTTTTCATTGTTGACAAATTGTTCTCTGCATTTCAACTCACTCAAGCTGGGAAGACAATAAAACATTGCATCAATTAAAATATTCCAATTAACACTAATCAGGAAGAGCAATATTAATAATGCAGCTGAACTGAGTAGCTTAATCTTTGTCATCTCACATATTGCTCCAGGCACACTGTCAATTTTATGAGATAATTTTTGTTACTTATTATGAATTTGGTAAAAATGAAGATACTGTTACAGGAAAAAAAAAGAAGAGCGTGATAGTAACATGGGTTCTTATTTTAAAATACCCCATTTCTGCTTCTCAAACCAGTGTAACATAACTTTCATCATCATTATGGCTGAGAACAAATGTCGTGGCCCCCCTCGCAACCCACAATGCTGAGATAGACTTTGGAAGACTGAGAAATGTGAGAAGTAATTCTTGGCATCAAAGAGTTTACAGTGTCCTTCAAAAGCAAGGATTTTGATTCTTAGCCCAGATTATTGACCTAGTTTTTAACTTTGAGAAAATCTCTCAACTTTTCTGAGTTTCAGTTATCTGCTGTACATTAAAATTAATACTTAATTCCATTTGTATCTATGTCACAGAGATGTTTTCATAGTCATAAGTTTTATGGGTAAAAATGTTCTTTTTTACCTATTAAGAATAAGTACTATAAAATATAAGGAAGCATTTCATCATTGTTCTAGTTGCTACTGTGTAACTACTACTTCTAATTTTGTTGCTGCTATTATTAAATTATCTCCTATTATCATTATCATCATCTTTAGAATCACAATTTTACCTAAAATACCCCAAGAGAATATAGTGATATCTGGTATCATCGGACTCAGTGTAAGATATCAAATATTTATTTATTTATTTATTTATTTATTGGGTTTTTGGGGAGAGGGTACTGGCAATTGATCTCAGAACTTCACACTTGCCAGGCAGGCACTGCACCACTGAGCTAAATACCCAGCCCCAGAATACCAAGTATTTAGAAATAACGCTGAGTGCCTACAAAGTGCCAAGCCTTAAGTTAACTGGCCTCAGATTTATCTCTAACTCTCAAGTCAATATACACAGCCTTTGATGTCATTTGTGGGCATATGTAACAGGGACCTGGCCAAGACCCCTAATCTCCCAAGTGAGTGTACGGTGAAGGCTTAAATAAATAAGACAAGTGGTATAATTTTAGGGCTCCAGGAGGATCAAAGTCCTCTAACAGAGTTTAAGATTCTGGGGTCTGTGACAAGGAATGTCTCTGGGAAGCCTGTATTTATTTAGCTTTCAAACAAGAAGGGGTTAAAAGGGAAAATTCAGTAAACTGAACATGACCTTGGGAGTGGTTCAAGGACTTTTCCAAGTAACAGACCGTGTTAATTTAGGAGAACTGTCTTATGTTAACTTAGGAGAAGTATCTTAGGAGAAAGTCCCCAGGTTGACTTTCAGTAGAGGAGTGAAATGCCTGCAGCTACAATCTCTATCTTGTTAACTGGGCTATAGCCAGGTGTTTTCAGCTGTGGCCTTGTCTTACCCTTTGAGGCATCTCTTTGTTCTCCAGTAAGCCATGCCCCAGCCTTGCAGCAGCCCTGAACATGTGTTCCATTTCCAGCTTCAAAGGCTCCCAACACATATGCAGATTAGCAAAGTATTTGAATCACCTGACACTGATTTGCCAGATGAGAGGAAACAAGGCAACACTCTGCCTTCTCCTTTCAATTCTCATACTCTAAATTAGTGTCCTTTTTATAGTCTATCTAGTATCACACTTTCTGTATTCTTTTGCTTTTTGCTGGTGATTTCGCTGTCTATAATAATCCAAAGCAATAGTACTAAAGTACTGCGTAAAGTCCTTAAGTACCTAAAAGCTCTGCGTGTGTTAGATAAGTTTCATTCAGGTATGAGTTACATTGCTGTGGTCAGGAGTTCAATGTTAATGTGCCAAAATTATATATTATGATCTCTTCGAACAGAAACACCAATAAAGCAAGATTGTAGATTGATCAACTGATAAATATATGTGATCACTGTCTCATGGGACCTGATCCCCACGTTTCTCCTAGGAACCAAGGTTTAATAGTCATTAAATCAGTGCAACTTTATAGCATGTAAATACCACCAATAACAAAAATTGACTATAGCCAATTTTTGTTATTTATCTAGGAGTGTGACTGTGGTTTCGAGAAAATTCTATTTCTATTGAAAATAACAGAACTTTAATACTTTTAGAAAAATAATACAAGAGAATTTCTTTATAATTTTGGGATAGAAAGTTTTTTAAACAAGAAACTGAAAAAACTAACTATAAAGAAAAGATTGATGTATTTATGAACCTTATACTCCTCAAACATCAGAAGAGTCATATATCAGGAAAAGATATCTGTAAAACTGTAACTAACAAAGAGAGAACATAAAAAGAATTCATATATATATATGAATATATATATATATATATATATATATATATATATATATATAATGTATATTGAGTGAGTAAAAGACGAACTTCCAGTAGGTGTCTTGGTAAATGGCATGAGCTACCATGTTCAGTATGATGAAATGTGAGTGGCCTATAAACCTATGAAAAAAACAACTTTATTAGTAATCAAACACTTGCAAATTATAAATCATGCACTACCATTCTATAGATCAGATTGAATAAGAGAAAATGTTTGTTGGTAAAGAGTGAAAGGAATTCTCATTTAGGCTGACAGAATTAAAAATTGGCCAGCCACTTTACAAAACAACTGAGTGTCTTGTGAACTTGAAAATTCAACCTGTATTTTATTACCTTAGATATATACCCTCTAGACCAAAGAAACTTGAAAATGTACCCAAGAGCGTATCCTCCACAGCAATTTACTTTATAACAGCAAATACGAGGGAAAAATAACAATCAGTGAACAGTGGAAATGTCGTGTGAACTGCTATAAATTCCTGCCAAGAAATATTAAAAACAATGAAAATTATTAAAACATAGCTATACCTAGTCAGGTTGAAATTATTATTGGTTATTGTTATTGTTGTTGTTATTCTTATTTGCTGTTCAGAATCAGATCTCACCAGGGTCTCAACACATGCCAGGCCATTCAACTCCCAAGGTTGAATTTCCCAGAATAATTGTAAACTAGAATAAGTTTCAAAAGAATTCATAGTACAATCATACTTTAAGAAATACAAATGCCATTAGAGATATTGTATTTATTGCATATATATGTGTATGTGTGTGTGCATATGTGCATGTACCAAAACACAAGAAAAAGAAAACATTATAAAAAGAACAATCAGATGTAGATGGTGAACTCAGGGAAGAACAGATGGGATTTAAAAGTTACTGGCAGGGTTCTATCAAACTGTGGGCTACTATCACAAGAGTGTATTTTATTATTTTTCAAATTCTACACAATAATTCTACATTTTATTTTCTGTGCTTATTATGTCATGCAATAAAAAATTAAAAATAAAGGAGTAAGAAATATTCCTATTTAGGCAGAAAAATAAAGGAATAAAAAATATTCCTATGTTGGTAGAGTCCATATTGTCAAAATGGCTATGCTTCCAAAATTAATATACAGATTTAACGCAATCCCAATCCAATTTCCAACAGCATTCTTCAGATTACTCAAGAAAATTATTCTAAAATTCTTATGAAACCAAAAGAGACCCAGAGCACCAAAGACAGTCATAGCTCAAAAGAATAAATCTAGTGGCATCACTATCCCAGACCTGAAGTCATATTACAAAGCAACCATGATTTAAAAACAAAAACCAGCATGGTGCTGGCATAGAAGCAGACATGAGAGTCAGTGTACCAGAGCAAAGGATGCTGAAACAACCTCAAGTATAGTCAACCATTTAATCTTTGACAAAGCAGCTAAAACAATACACTTTAATAAATGGCATTAAGAACACTGGCCATTTACATGCAGAAGGTTGAATCTAGACCACATCTTGGTTTAGTACATGATTAATGTACTAAACCAAAATCAAAAGAGATCAAAGAAATAAATCTTAAACCAAAAACACTTAACCCTCTGGAAAGCTAAATAGGTAAAACTCTTGAAGTCATATTCACAGACAAAGACTTTCTGAACAGAACCCCAATTGCACAGAAATAACTTTAAAAATCATTGAACAGAGCTATACCAAAGTAAAAGTCTTCTTCACAATAAAGAAAATAACCAAAAATGGAGAATTAGTTCTCAGTCAACAAATGTGATCATATCACATTAAAAAAACCTTCTGCACAGCAAGAGATACAACCAACAAAGTGAAAAGATAAACTGTAGAATGAGAAAAGGAGTTTTCCCAGCAATTCTTTAGTCAGAAGACTCATAGCTAGAATATATGAATAACATGAAAAAAGATTAGACCTCCTGAAATAAAAGACCCAATTAAAATTGGACATGTGAAATGAACAGACAATTCACAGAAGCACGAATGACCAACAAATGCATAAAGAAATGCTCAATATCGCTGGCTATTGAAGAAATAAAATTTTAAAACATTAGATTACATCATATCCCCCCAAAAATAACCATCATCAAGAAATCAAATAATAAGCCATGCTGGGGAGGCTGAAGAGGGAAAGGAACCCTTCCTTCTACACTGCGGGTGGAAATGTAAGCTATTACAACCTCTATGTAAATTAGTGTGGAGAGTCCTCACAAACCTGAAACTAGAAATTCCATTTGACTGAGCTATTCCCCTTCTAGATATTTTCCAGAAAGAGTTGAAGATTTCATATTTCAGTGATTCATGTATACTCATGTTAATAGGGGCACAACTCACAATAGCTAAATCTTTTGAGCAGTTTATATGTCCATCAACAGATGAATGGATAAAGAAAATATAGTATTTACACAAAATCATTTGTAGCAAAATAGATTCTTCTTGGCTGGGGATTTAGCTCAGTGGATTAAGTGCCTGCCTGGCAGGTGCAAGGTCATGAGTTTGATCCCCAGTACCAAAACAGCAAAAACAAAAAGCAAAAAAAAAAAAAAAAAAAGATGCTTCTTGAATATCTCTTATATGAAAAATGCAAAGTAAAGTAAAAAGCAAAATAAAATGCATTTAAGAGCAAGGGGCCTACGTAATGAGATTTCTAAAAACTGGGAACCTTATC
>PVJX010025951.1:0-26499 GCA_004027295.1 Dolichotis patagonum | reverse complement strand
CCTCGCCCCGCCCTCCGCAATCGCCCCGCCCCCCGCAATCGCCCCGCCCATGGCGCTCGCCCCGCCCCTCCCGCCTCCGCAATCGCCCCGCCCCACGGCGCTCGCCCCGCCTCGCCGACCCACGCGCTCCTCGCCCCGCCCCGCCGCGCGTCGCCCGGAGGCTCCCGCCTCAGCCGGCCACCAGGCGGCGCGCGTCCCGCAGGCCCCTCCCGGCGCGGACCCTCCCCTGCAGCCCTCCGCCCGCAGCCTGCTGGTGCTCTCCGCTCCCCTGGGCCGGACGCCGCGTCTGGGAGGCCGCGATCCCGGTTGCGGTCCTGGGCAGCACGGGTGACCGAGCAGCCGCACATCCTGTTGGCACGGAGTCAAGCGGTGAATGATGAATGGAGGCACCGCGCGACTCCCCTCATTAACAAGTAATTACAGAGCTGCCTGGGTCGGAAGAGGTCCGGAAAACCACGTGCCGCCAGCCCAGCGCGGCGACATTGGCCCTAGATGTGGAACCGGGCCAGGATGCACAGCCTGTCCAGTGGACGGCTGATGAGGGGGAATTGCCTTCAAATTCAAAACACCCGTCAGACAGCAAGCCGTTTGGGAGGATGCAGGGGCGCACAGGCATCCTGGGTTGTGCGCCTCAGCTTCCCTCCTCGTCAGCTCTCAGACTGGCAGAGCTGCACACAAGAAATGCAGCCAGTGTGGAAGCAGTATGCAGATTCCTACGCTGATTTGGGCTGCTTTAGAAGCTTAATTTTCTTGTGTCACAAGTCACAAACTTGACTTATAGAGAGAACAGTTTTATCGTAAAGCTTCCGAACTCTAATTGTAGAAAGTTATTTCAGATGAGGTGAATGTCTATAATTAACAAGTTTGAAGGACTTCCAAGAAACAGGCTGGAACATGTCCCAAGTCTTTACATCATTAGAAATACTTCAACTTTCCAGAGAAAGTGACTCTCCTCCTCTCACTCCACTTGGCAGGCGGTGGCTAGAAAAAGAACACAAGTTTGAAACCCACCTGGCAATTTAGCAAGACACAGCCTCAAAAAATAAAGGGCTGGGGCCCAGCTTCGTGGCACAGGCCTGTAACCCCAGCAGCACGCGGGAAGCTGAGGCAGGAAGACCACAAGTTTGAGCCCAGCAAGACCCTGCTCCAAAACAGCAAAAAAAAAGCTGGGTATGTAGCTCAGTGTGAAAGTCCTGGGTTCAATCCCGGTTCACACACACAGTCTTAGGAAGAGAAAAAAAACAACAACAACAAAGATGGAAAATAGAAATAAGCAAAGATAAATTTGGTAAGTGGCAATGTATAGGACACAGAATTGGAAGGATGATTGGAAATGAGGGGGTTAGGATTGTTAACACTTAAAAATGTGTTTGATGTGTCTTTAATTATATATATATATATATATATATATATAAAAGAATATATATATATATTCCCCCAAACAGGGTCTTGTTAGTGGCATGGTGGTACATGCCTATAATCCCTAGAATCCTAGCAGTCGAGAGAGGATGGGGCAGGAGAATCACTTCGAGTTCAAGACCACCCTGGTGAGTTCAGTACCAGGCTGAACTACACAGTGAGAACCTCTCTCAAGAAACATACAAACAAAAACAGGGTCTTCCTAGGTAGTCCTGGCTGGCGTCAACTCTAAAGGTGGAGGCACGATGTACATAAGACCTTGTCTCAAAAAACAAGGAAACAAACAAAAAAACCCCATAAAATTTACCATTAAAAAAAGGACATCTTAACTTTTTTTTAAACAACCTCTCCTAAGTGTCGATGTTTGAGGACTTTGAAGACCAGCAAGGTTAGTATTAGAAACAGACTTGTAGAATCGTGGCACTTGAAGGGACCACCTTCTTAACATCTCCAATTAAGGAGACCCCTTAGGAGGTGACGCAGACTGAGGAGCTTAGTTAAGGGTTTGTACAGTTGAATATGTACTCCTTCCTTCCTTCCTTCCTTCCCTCCTTCCCTCCTTCCTTCCTTCCTTCCTTCCTTCCCTCCTTCCCTCCTTCCTTCCTTCCTTCCATTGGAGACAGGACTTGCTCAGTTACCCAGGCTGGCCTCAAACTCTCCACCCTCCTGCCTCAGCCTCTGTAAGTACTTGTGTAGGGTCAGAAGGGGCCCCGGGAAGATTGAAGGACTGGAGCCCTGCTCAGAGGGTAGCAAATGCAGGCTCCGCATGGCTAGGAGCGGCAAGGGTTTCCGGGCTGCTGTGGTTTGGAGCTGACGGGCTCCTGGCCTCTGCCTGCCCTGCCTAGAGAGGGGTCGCCGTGCCCACCCCAGTCCCCTGTTGGCTCACAAGACCCCAGCCGCAAGCCCAATATCCACTCAACCAACTGTGGACCCTGGAGGAGTAAGGACGAGCCTCCCCACCCTCATCTGATGGTGCCGGAGGATGGAGTGAGGGAAACGCAGGGCGGTGAGCGGGGAGCCAGGCAGAGACTAGGGCGCTGCTGGCTGCGGCATGGCTGAGCTACGGCACGACCCCCGGAGACCGGCCTTTGTGCACCCTCCACAGGCGCAGCACACTTATCCTTACAGACCCGCCTGCCTACACTGGAGCCCCTAAAACTATAACCCTTATCCCAGGCTCACAGCAAGCTCACCCCAGCACAAGGGCTCAACACCGCTATAAAAATGGGCAGAGCAAAGACACCAGCCCAGGAAACTCTCTTTATAGCCCTCCGGCCAAGCAAACTTGTCTCCGGACACTGCCCCCACCTGCTCGATCTTCCAGGAAAACCTGCGCCTCCCTCCCGCCATTTCTGCCTTGTGCGCTCCCCGAGGGTCGCCCCTGCCAGGCCCGGGGTGGCTCCTTCACCACCAGGAACTGTTACCTTTCGTCTGGAGGGCAGCCACGTGGCTCCTGCTCAGCATCCCATCTGATTGCTCCCAGGAAGGGCGGGGCAGGGCTCACCCTGCAGCCAGTGTCGCTCCTCATTCCGGGCTCCCCTCACGGGTCACAGCCTCCTTCCCCAGCTGGACCCTGGCTGGCCTTCTTCCACCTCACGGCTCCCGGGCCCACGCTGGTTCTCTCCCGCATTAGCTTGCCTGATACTGTGGAATTGGTTCCACACAGTGGGTGCCCACCTTCTGCTGGCACAGGGAGTGGGTCGCCTGAGGTCTGTACTTTGGGTCCGAGAGAGATGAGGTCCATCACGTTCCAGTGGTGGTTACAGCTTTTCTCTTTTTTTCTTTCTTTCTGTATTGGAGAGTAAACTCGGGGCCTTCACACAGAGCTACTCAGCCCTTTATTCTTTGAGACAGGATCTCACTAAATGGCCCAAATGGAACTCAGGATTGGCAGTCTTCCTGCCTCAGCCTCCCAAATGCTCGAATTACAGGCATGCACCACCATCCTGGCTTGGCTTTTTTTTCTTCTTTGTTTAAAGCATTAATATAAACACAGAAACATTGTAGACATATCTCCTGCCTGCAGAGAAAGCTAGTTAGCAGTGAGAGAAAGAGTAAGCAGCTGCCAAACTGAAAGCAACAGAATCAGAGGTTCTAGAAGCTTCCTAACAAAGTTTGAGCCCCTCGGTCCAGTTATTCCTACTGTCCCTGCAGCAGTCAGCCGTGTTTGATGTGATCTTTTCAACCTTTCCTTGGATTTCATGAACCAATGAAGTCCCTTCTCTGTTTAGGTTTGTTTGAGTTGCGTTTCTGTTATTATCCAATAAAATATAATCACACAGGTGCTTAGAGGTATAATTAAAACTAGAAACTAGAATCTGCTTGCCAGTCTGTAGCTTTGCCAACTAACAGTGCTTCTGTCACTCATAGACGAGGTTCCGACCTAAACATATAAATCTTTGTTATTTCCATTACAGCATCAATGAAGAGCTGATGGATTACTATACATGAATTCAGCTGGGCATGGAGACCCACGTGTAATCCCAGCACTCAGGAGGCTGAGGCAGGAGGATCACTGCAAATTCAAGGCCAGATTAGGCTATATAGAGAGTTCAAGGCCAGACTGAATTCCAGAGGAGACCCTGTCTCAAAAAACAAAATGACAGCAACAAAAAGATCAGCCTGAACTACACAGTGAGACTCTGTCTCAGAAAACAAACAAAGGCATTCAGGACCTTGTTAGTCGAGGAGTTATAGCTGAGAGTTTTATCTTCAGCTGACATCCTCTGTAACCTTATGGAAAGGAATCCTTTACAACCCCATTACCACGCAGTGCAGTAATAGTCCTCTCCATCGTATAGGTGCAGTGGTTGACACACTGTGTCCGCTTGAGAAGTTTAAAAGCTTAACTAAGTGAGTGACAGGGGCCCAGGGTCCTCACTGTGTGAACATCCTGGGCCTCCATAGAGGGGGACAGGAGACGCATGCGTGCTGCGCGCACTGTGAGGGAGGAAAAAGACTTGCTCTCCGCTTTTGCTCACGTGGCTTTGCTGTCTTCTGGCTCCTTGAACGGTTGCCCTGTGCCGCGCTGCCCTGCCTTGGAGCCTGCTGAGTAGTGCCTGAGCCTCTACAAAGTGTAAGCTAAACAAACCTCTCCTTCCTTACGTCTGGGCATTGGGTATTTTGTCTCAGCAATGAGAGAAAAGTAACTAAGACCATAGGGTTGTAGAGAGGCTAAAGTGACGTTAAGGTAAGACACGAGACATGACAGGCAGAAAGGAGATGAGGCGAACCGTCATTTTAAAATCGCACCCCAGAGGCCCACAGCTCCCTAACCCAAAGCTCCCAGCCCCAGCCCTGTATGTTCCTCCCGCCTCCTTCACTCTCCATAGCGGTTTTCGGTTTTTCCCTTCCATGCCCACCAACGCCCAAATCCTGTAAAAATCCCCTAAACCCATAAATTAACCTCTTGGTAAGATGCAGGGCACTTGAGGCCCTGTCTCTCAGACAGACACTTTCTTTCTCTCAATGGATACATTCTGCTCTTAACTTGCGTTGTTCCTAAAATTCATTCTTTGATTTTAGGGAACACGAACTCATACCAGACATATAGCAGGTTGGGAGTTTCTTTCCCCTATATCAGTGCCATTTATTGGACTTTGTTACCAGCACGTACTAGCTAATCTGTTTTACAGACAGTAACTAATCTGATCTTTGCAACTATGGCTAGGGAAATGTTGTTTTTACCCTCATGCCACATATGCAAAAAATGAAGCTTTCGGTGCAATATATTGAAGGTCACAGAGCCAGCAGTAATAGACCATCTGAAACAGGGTTTACACTCTTATACACTATGCTGCACGAGATGCCAGCAAGAGAGCTGGGTATGGTGGAGCACACCAGCACTCAGGAGGCTGAGGCAGGAGGGTACGGCAAGTTCGAGGCCAGCCTGAGCTACACCGAGTTGCAGGCAAGCCTGAACTTCACAGCGAGACCCTGTCCCCTCCCCCTAAAAAACTGTTTTTAATGAAATGAAAAAGAGAAAGTGAGCTGTAGTGGTACAAATCTGTAATCCCAGCACTCTTGGAGGCTGAAGCAGGAGAATCTCAATTTCAAGCCCAACCTGAACAATTTAGCAATTTAAGGGGACCCTGTCTCAAACTAAAGAACACAGCAGTGCCGGAGATGTAGGTCAGTGTGACACTCAATCCCTGGGTTCGGTTCCCACTACTGGGGAGGACAGTGAGAGAGCGAGAGGGAGAGGATGGAGGGGATTACAGGCTGTGCCAGCACCCCAGCTAGGTCCCTCCTGCCATTCCAGGCAGCTGCGTTAGGTAGGGATACTGTGGGCAGTCAGACAGGGCTGGCCCTCCAGGGAGCCGGCACAGAAGACCAGATGTCTTATGAGCTTGGAAGAGACAGACACCTCCTGCTGTGGGCTGGGTCTCAAAAGAAAGACAAAACAAATGCAACCACACCCTGAGAATTGATATTCTGAACAGGTGTGGATCACCTTGACTGGAGCCAGGAGAGGCCTTCCCAGCCCCCCACAGGAAGAGTCACTGCTCCATAAGAATGCCCACTTGCTAGGTGACTCTTCTCTATTTGTCCCTGATTAGGTCAACTTTACCTGAACAATTAACCGTATTGGATAACCATAGTTCTGCCCACCTGGTGCCCATCAGCCTTGCAAGTTCCCATATTTTCCCCATCTTGGTCCTGTCTCACCTCATAGTTTTACTCTATAAAAGTCCCTAGAAAAGACAGTCTTTGGCAACCCACTCGGGACCCCTTCTGTCTCTCTCTCAGACAGAAGCTTTCTGCCTCTCAATAAATATATTCTACTTTTCATCTCCGTTGTTCCTAAAATTCATTCTTCGATTTTAGAGAACACGAACTCATACTGGACATATAGTAGTTTTGGAGTTTCGTGCCCTTCTATCACTAAGAAGTAACAATCTGAGCAATCTTTGGGTGTCAAAGGCAAATCTAATTGAACTTTCAACACTAGGTTTAGTCATCCACTCTGACACACCCATGTTCAGTCTCAGAACAGAGGCTGTAGAGTAGTATTTCTAAATTTATTTGGAGAATAGTCATTTCATTCTTTTCAAAGCTATTCTCATTACAGTGTAAAGCCCTGGCTTAGTCAGGGCTCTATGCTAAAACTGCTTTTGTTTGTCTGTGATGGAGACCACTGCAAAGTGGCCCTGACTAGGATTTAAAATTAAACAATTGGCTTTGTATGTTTACTTGTATGTATCTGCCAAGGCAGATACATACACCTGCTGTGTTGAGGTGGGCAGTGGACCCATAGCAAGTGAAACTCTATGGACCACTAGTCGTGGCTGAGGCCTGTAGTGACCTACGTACGATGCTGTGAGGTCTCTTAGGTCAGAAGGTCACAGCTGAGGATGCTTGCTTCCCACCCCAGTTAACTAGATAGAGACTGCAGCTGCAGGCCCCTCAGTGCTGCTGTGAAGACCAACCTGGAAATAAGATGGTCCTTGTAAATTAACAGCCTGTTACTTTGAAAAATCCTTGAACCAGTCCCAAGGTCCTGCTCAGTTTCCCAGGTTTTCAGCTCTAACCTCTTCCCTTGTTTGAAAACCAAATAAACACAGGCCACCCAGAATTCTTGGTCTAAGCCCCCAGAGGATCTTAAATTCTGCTAGAGGGTTTTGATCCTCCTGGAGCCCTAAAATCATACCACTTGTTTCTTTTGTTTAAGCCTTTGCTGTCCACTCATTTGAGAGGTTGGGGGCCTGATCCGTCCACAATATCTCTGCTTTTTGAGACAGGGTTTTACTCTGTAGCCAAGGCTGGCCTTGAACTCATGGGATCATCCTGCCTCTGCCATCCAAGCTGGGCTTACATTCATGTACCATCACACACAGCGCTAAAATGGATGCTGAAAAGTTGAGTGCCAATAGAAGACCTTAGGTGAAGCAAATAGAGGGTAAGCTTCTTATTTATGCAATCTAGCCAATGGTTAAAAGTTGTATGTGGTGGGCTGGGGATTTAGCTCAGTGGCATAGGTGCCTGCCTGGCAAGTGCAAGGTCCTGAGTTCGACACCTGGTACCGCAAAAAACAAAAAAAAAAAAGTTGTATGTGGCTCCTAAGTGCTGAGGGTAGATGACTTACACAGACACGGTGTCGCCAGCCTGTCATCCCAGCATTCTAGGAGGCTTAAGGCTGGAGGATCTCAAATTGGAGCCCAAATCTGGGCTCAAAACAAATAATTAATCAAAAATAATTAAAACTAATTAAAAGGGCCCGGGGATGTAGCACAGGGTTCAATCCCCAGTATCACGAAGAAGAGCGCTCCATGCTCCTGGACTTTTGCTAGCCGTATGCTGTGACACTCCCAGGCGAAACTGAAAACATGATCATTCAAAGGGGCGCAGAACCCACAGGCTACCGAGCATTGCCGCTGAGGGGTGCAGCCCACAGGGGGACCAGCAGCTCCCCTGGGTGCTCACACCCGCAGCCCAGCATTCCCACAGAACGTCACAGCAGGTGTCTCAGCCTGGGAAAGGACGGAGCCCAGACTCCGAGCTATGGCTCCTTTCCTGGGGGTGGGGGCGGTTTGCTCAGGGCCTTCGCACTGAGCTACGTGACCCATGGACCTTTCCCATTATTTTATTGCCCGGTGCTGCTGACTGTGTCTAACTTCAGCACTTCCTTCCACTAAGGTGGAAAAACGGTCTCAGCAATCATCAAACTGTACTTTGAAAAGTGTGGTTTAATGTTACTCATTTGGGACAATCAGTTGGGGCAACCCTCAGTGTTCTCTTTTTTTTTTTGGTACCGGGGATCGAACTCACGACCTCACGCTTGCCAGGCAGACCCCAGTGTTCTCAATTTGGGGCTAGAAAATGGTCTTCTAGTTATCAACAGACAGATATCACTGCCATAGACAGGTCTCTGTACATGTCCCGAAGGAGAATATTCTTCAATAATGGCTCCCTGTCATTTGTTCCCCTCTTTTTCCTATTATTTTGGTCTGTGAACATGATTCTTTAGTGATTCTTTTTGTTTGCGTGCTTGTTTTTGCTTGATTTGTTTTTCAAGACAGGGTCTTGCTATGCAGTCGGGCTGGTCTTTGAACTTCCTGCACAGCCTAGGCTGGAGTCCAGCTTCAAAGTCTCCTGACTCAGCCCCCCAGGTGCAGGCATCACAGATGTGTGCCACCCAGTCTTGTTGGCTATTTAGAGACACCACGTTCCTCTGTGGCCCCACAAGTGAGACGCATAGCTGGCTTTCTTACTTTTCTTAGAAGTCTCCTTTGGAGGTAGGGGGCCTGAACTCCTGGACCCAAGGTTGCCAGGCAAGTACTCTACCCCTGGGCTACACCCCCAGGCCTGCTCTTCATCATGAACTTCCAGTTAAATCTCTGCATGCAAATTCATGCCTTTGCCTCAGTTTTAGTTTCCATTGTCACTGAAGCAAAATCCCACACTAACTGGTGACAGTGTCACGCATAAATCATGAGGGTTACAACTCCATGCAATGTCTATTTACCAGCCAGGGAAACTAGAGTCACTTCTTGACCTCATCATTTTTGCCTTAAAAAAAATTTTTTTTTAAATGTGATTGCGACCCTGAGACTGAACCCAGGGCCTTCCCACTGAGTTACATCCCCAGCCCGGTTCGGTTTTTCCCTTGAGGGAGGGTCTTGCTAAGTCACCAGGCTGCCCAGGCTGGGCTCCTGCACGTCCTAGAATGCTGGATTGCACATAGCACCGCTAGGCCCAGGTTAGGCAGAATCTTAAAAGTACACGCTCAAAGAAATAGAGCACAGGTCCTCAAGATGGGCTTTAAAGTACGTGTTCTTGGTTGCCCCTTGAGACCACACTCCGCAGTGACACGAGTCAGTCACACAGGCAAACATCCCGCTGTTTCCCTGGCGTGAGAAACCAGACGTATAAACGAGCATCAAAATATATAATAGATACTGTGAAATGGGAAGAGATTGTTCAAATGGACAGGGGAACTGGGGAGGGGGAGAGAAGGGAAGGAAAAGAAAAAATGAGAAAAGAAGGATAAAATGGAAACAAACCTTTTGTAAGTAAAGAGGAGAAGAGGGGTTGGAGGGAGGGGAGGAGAAAGGGGAAAAGAGAAACCAAGATGTATCATGTACAGGTACAAAGTCCCTTTGATGAGTGTGAGCAATACAATATGTGTATCTAAATTGTACTAATAAACAATAATAGAATAAATAAACAAGTCAGAACGTCAAAAACAAGTGTGTTTTCTTTTTGTTCTAGGACTGAAGGGCGAATCCAGAACCCTCACGCTGAGCTTCGCACCCCTCCAGCCCTTTTACGGCTTTTCATTCCGTATAAAGGGGAACCGGCGAGACGGCATCTCACCGCGCAGCCCAGACTGGCCCCCAGCTCATGGCGGTCCTCTCCCCTTGGCCTCTGGCGTGCGCCACCCTATGGGAGCTGGCCGGCCTTTTGTTTTGGAGACAAGTGTTTGCTCGGTGGCTAAATTGCCCAGTTTGGGCTGAAACTGGTGGTCCTCCCACCTCAGCCTCCCAGAGTGCTACACAGGCCTGGCCCTTAAACTGTACTTTCATCAAAAATGTATTTACCTGAAAAGCTAATAATACATTGAGTCACTGAGAATACAGGTGGTACACACCTGTAATCTAGCACTCTGGAGGCTGAGGCAGGAGGATTGAAAATTTGAGTCTAGCCCAGGCAACTCAACAATTTAGTGAGACCCTGCCTCAAAAACAAAAAGGACTAAAAGGACTGGGGATGTAGCTCCGTGCTAAAGCCCTGGGTTCAGTCTTCAGTACTAAGGAAGAAAAAAAAAAGAAGACCACAATATAAAAAGAATATATATTTCCATAAAATTAAATATTTCCTCTGATCCTGACAGAGATACTGTAATTTTTTTTTAAGAAAAGTGTTTTGAGACACTTTTTTTTGAGGGTCTCACTATGTGGTTCAGACCGGCACTAAATTAGGTATATAGCCCAGGTTTTCCTAGAATTTGAGGTCCCCTTGCTTCAGCCTCCTACAGTGAGGGCATCAGAAGCATGTTGCACTGTTAGGGTTTATATCTAGATGTTTCCCAAGGCTCGAGCGCTTGTAGGTGGGGCTTTTGAGGGTGACTGGACATGGGGGTGTGATACTCATCAGCGGGTTAGCTCGCTGACGCTGACGAGTTTATAGCTAGATGTGGTTACTGGGGGCGCGGCCAGGAAGAGACCGGCTCCCTCCTCCTCCCTTTATCTTGCCCTCTGCTTCCTGCCACGCTGCCAGGAGTAGCTCTCCTGCCAGGCCACCCTGCCTTGCAGCCAGCCAGCTAAGGACTGAAACCTCTACAGACTCAGCCAAAATAAACCTCTCCTCCTTAAACTTGTGATCCGATGACAAGACAGGAACTAAGCCAGCCATTGTTTAGAGTTGAGACAATTTAGCAAGTGGCAGAGTTACACAGAATTAAGTCTGCTGGGGACTGGTAGAACATTAGTTTACATTTACTTCATGGCCCTATAAACTACATAATCAGAACACTATTGTAGATAGTAATTCAGGAAGACTAACAGTGTATAAAGAAGGACAATGCACCTGTAACCTCAGCCGTCTTTGAGGCTGAGTCAGGAAGACTGCAAGTTCTAACCCAGCCTGGGAAATCTAGAAATTTGGCAAGACCCTGCCTCAAAATTTTAAGAAAGGCTTGAAGATGTAGCTCAGTGCAGGGATCCTGGTTCAATCCCAGGGTCACCACCACCAGCAGAAAAAAATACATAGAGATGAAAGACCTTCCCTTGAATAAACCTGTCTGCCTTACACGCATATGCACGTTCACAGCCTGCAGAGCAGAGACTGGAGGGCCCAGCCCAAGTGCTCCACTGGCATCAAGTAGCTCACCGGTTAAATGTGCTCCAGGTCCTTTTGCTTCAAGGACTTGGACGAGACAAGCCGAGAACAATGCTCATGGGAACCTGCGAGAAGTCCCACATCTAGGGTCCTGGGAATTACTTGGCCTGGTCCTGGGACCTCGTATTTCACAGGTTCTGGTCATTTCCCCAGCCAGTTTTTCCATGCCCACTTCCTAGTAGATCTCTAGCTGCTTTACATACTTTTTTTTTTTTTTGGTATTGGGGATCAAACTCATGACCTTGTGCTTGCCAGGCAGGCACTTTTGCTGCTGAGACAGAGTCTTGATGTGTAGTTCAGGCTGGCCTTGAACTGACTGTGTAGTGTAGGCTGGCTTTGTACTCATGATAATCGTCCTGCCTCAGCCTCCCAAGCGCTGGTGTTACAGGTGTGCGCCCCCACGCCTAGCTCGTTATATACATTCTTTTTGGGGGGGGTGCTGGCGATTGAACTCATGGCCTCATGCTTGTCAGGCAGGTGCTTATGACACTGAGCTAAATCCCCAGCCCTATATACATTCTTTAACAGGTTCATTCTCAATGTAATTCTGAAATCTTTACTAGCCAAGAAATAATATTTGCATGTACAAATGCATAAATAACTCATCTATGGAGAAATGAGCTCCTCAACAATGTTTAGTACATAATGGAGACGGACTGAATGGGTGTTTGGGGATCTACTTGTTAGATTTACAGGGAGCCATTGTTTTGGACTAAGGCACAAACAATGGGACCTAAATGATCATAATAAAAATCAAAACAGAATCACTCATGCCAACATTCCAAATCACCAAAGCAAAACTAACTTGCCTGACCTTCTCAGAAATCAGGAGAGATGGGCCAGGGACATAGCTCACCAACATAAGCACCTGCTTGGCAAATGCAAGCTCGTGGGTTTGATTCCCAGTACTCCACCAAAAAATCTCAGCACTCAGGAGGCTGAGGCAGGAGCATCATTGCAAATTCAAGGACAGCCTGGTATACAAAGTGAGTTCAAGACCAGCCTAAACTGCATGGTGGAATCATCTCAGAACAAACAAACAAACAAAAATCAGGAGAAAAATTACAGCCAAATTTCACCAAAAGACCAGTTTCAGCTAGGGTGGGGTACAGGGCCAATTCGGCCTACAAGGTGTGAGATGCTCTCAAAAACAAAAGAAGCCAGGTCTGATGGCACACACCTACCAGGCCCCCTACTGGGCTTGAACCTCTGCACTGCAAAAGTTTTTTAAAAGTACAATGAGAATAGAGAATAAAATGTGATTAATTCATAAAGACATATAGCCATATTCTACTGAATCAATTCCACAGTGAGAACAGTTGCACTCTTACCCAAGGCCTGGCCTCTAACTCACAGGGATCCTCTATTTCAGTAAATTCTGTGACCCTTTACCTACATGATACATTTTAAAAATAATAGAAACAAAGAGTAATTTAAAGAACTGAAGCCACTATGGTAGAGTTGTGCTTCGTTAAGTCTAAGTGAAGACTAGTACGTGTCCCAGAGTTTATGAGCTCCTGATCTGTCTAAGACCATGCCATTCCTGGGTGTCGCTGTCCTTGTATATCTAACACCTACCCGTGGTCAAAGATCTGTTTGCAAATGGCAGAAACCCAACTCATAATTATTTAAACCCAAAGAGCTTCGTGGGGTTTGCTGCAGGGAATATCAAATTGCTTCTACAGCCTGGTGCCTTTGGGCGTAGCTAGGAGGGAGGCTGAGGCAGGAAGACTGCTTGAGACCAGGAGTTCTGGACCAGCCTGAGCAACAGAGTGAGACCTCATCTCAAAAAATAGTCATAAAAAGCAGTAACAATTTAAAAGATGCTCTTGTGTCTGATGTGAGTCTGGAAGGCTGCCCACAGCCACTCTGTATTAGGCTTTATTCTCCCAAAGACAGCTGCCGGAGGCTCTGGGCTTGCACCGACTTGTGGCTGGCAATGCCTGCGACAGAGAGTGCAATCCTTCCAACATGGCTAGCAAAGGTCCCACAGAGGTCCGCAGCTGTCTGTGGAGCAGCTGGCAGTTCTGGGGGAGTGGCTGAGCCAGGAGCAGGTGCAAGAGAGGAGACTGGAAGGGGAAGTGTGGATGTCACGTGACTACTGATGTTAGGTTCACCCTCCGTGTCCACCATCTCTCATTTGTTGCTCAGGCGGCGCACATCTGTAATCCCAGCACTTGGGAGGCTGAGGCAGGAGGATCACTAGGAGTTCAAGGCCAGCCTGGACTACAAAGTGAGTTCAAGACCAGCCTGCAATAGGAGACCTTGTCTCACAAAAGCAAAAAGCAAAACAAAACCAAACAAACATTTCAGATTCTCAATATACATTTCTGTTTCAATTTTAGGGGGAAAAGGGTATTGGAGATTGAACCCAGGAGTGCTGAGCTATATTCCCCAGACCTTTCTATTTTGTATGTTGAGATAGGGCATCAGTAAATGTCCCAGACTGGCCCTGAGCTTTTAGTCCTCCCACCTCAGTCTCCCAAGTAGCTGGAGTTAGAGGTGTGTGGCATTGCTTGTGCATTTGTGTTTCAAATTCTTAAGCTTTAGCATCATCTCTGAAGAGTATCTGAAACATTTTGGTGTATGAGTTTACCAAGTACTTGACAATATTATGTGGGTCAAGTATCAGCTTCGTTAATAGATTTTTCTTAAGAAAATCTTCCAAGCTGATCGAGGGACATGGAGGGTACCCACCCGTAATCCCAGCACTCTGGGACACTGAGGCAGGAAGAGTCCAGATTCAAGTCTACCTTGGGCAATTTAGCAACTTAGAACTCATCTCCAAATAAAATAAATAAAAATAAAAAGGGCTAGGAATGTAGCTCAGGGAGAAGAGCCTGCGTTCAGTCTCCAGTTCTGAAAAGGAAAAAGGAAAAAAAACTTACAGGTGGACCCTAGGTTGAACTTCCGCACTGTGATTGCAGAGTGTCTTTCGGGCCATTTTTACGAAAGAACAGTAAAGAAACAGATAGTCTGAAGATAAAAGAAACATTGCCAGATGTGGTAGCACTTGGGAGGCTGAGGCAAGAGGATTACCACAAGTTCAAGGCCAGCCTTGGCTATATCATGAGTTTAAGACCCATCTGACCTGCATATCAAGACCTTTTCTCCAAATAGAATAAACATAAACATTAAAAATGTTTCCTTGCTACAGCGAAGCAGGTAATGTTTGTAATTGGTGACGTACGTGGGTGTGCTTTATTTATGTGACAAACACTGCTGTGCGTTGGATAAGTATTTTTAAATTGGAAAATAAGTGTTTCAGCAGGTCTGTACTATGCTACATTTATACAGGAAGGATATATATATATATATTTTTTTGCCAGCAAGTAAAACAGGTGTTCGGTTCGGTTAAGGTGCCAACTACTAATGCAATATTCTATCACTCTGATCGTTTACTGAAATAATTTTGAAAGCTATGCTGAGGCAATTAACAAAAGAACTTGGGCAAGAGAAGAATCTGTCCTTTGACCTTTTTGTTCTCCACAACCCATTCTACTGAGGACCATTATCTCAAAGGTTTTCTAACAGTATTTCACATTTACTCAACACTAGATGTCTGAATTTTAGAATATCCAACATTGGAAATGTTGAAAACTATAAAAGAGGAAGTTTTTTTTGGTTTTGATTTGAGATACAGGTCTCACTATGTAGTCCAGGCTGGTTTCAAGCTCAATACATGGTTCAGATTGGCCTCAAATTGGTGATCCTCCTTCCTCAGCCTCCCAGGTACAAAGAGTAAAAACTGTAATCATCTGACCACAGTAATACTTGTATACTCATGTCAATAGATGCTCACTTCACAACATAGAAACTATGGAAACAGCCCAGATGCCCATCCACAAATGAATGAATAATGATAATATAGTATGAATATGCAGTGGAGTATTTTTCAACCATAAGAAAGATGAATTCAAGTCATTTGTAGGAAAATGGATAGATCTTGAGATTCTAATGTTAAGTGAAATAAGTCAAACACAGAAGGTTAAACATCACATGATCCCTTACATGAAAAATCTAAACTATAAAGAAACTGAGGCACTAAACAAAAAAGAGATGAAAGGGTGCAGGGAGGTCACCTTGTTGGAGATGAGGAAGAGGATCAGAGAAGGTGAGGAGGGGAGAGGGAGCGGGCAGAGGTCTGAAAATGATCACGATGTGAGGCACAGCTGGCCTGGTGGCGCAAGCCTGTCAGCCCAGCACTTGGGAGGCTGAGGCAGGAGGGTCACTGTGAGTTCAAGGCCAGGCTGAACTACATACGGAGACCTGTCACAAGAAACAAACAAACAAACCCAGTAGATATCAATTCCACAAAACAAAAGTAATTACTATGTATTGCAAACATATGCCAATAAAAATTGATCATAGGTGTGATCAATGGGTTTTACTTGTAGTGGATTAAAAGGAGCACTTTTTTTTTGCCATAGTAGAAATGGAATCCAGAATTTTCACACTAAACTACATCTTTAGTCCTTCTTATTTTCTTAAATTTTCATTTTATTTTATTTTGTACTGAGGATCGAACCCTTGACCTTGCGCTTACCAGGCAAGCGCTTAAGCCACTGAGCTAAATCCCCAGCTTTATTTTTAATTTGTTTTTTTTTTTTGTTTTGTTTTTTTTTTTTTATCGGTACCGGGGATTGAACTCACGACCATGCATTTGCAAGGCAGGTGCTTATGCCGCTGAGCTAAATCCCCAGCCCTATTTTTAATTTGTTAAAAAATGTTTTACCATGATGCTAAATTGTCCATACTGCATCAAACTTGCAGTCCTCCTGGAATAGCCTCTCAGATGCTAGGATTACAGATGTGTACCAGCTGGTCTGGCTAAAAAGAACTCTTTTAGTCATGCTTCTTTGGGGACCTCAACTTTTTGGGGGTGAATCTTAACTTTTATTGGAGTGACACTAGGTAACTATGCACAGTAAAAATAATCAGGCTCAGGTTATTTCCCGAACCTTAGGCCTATTCAAAGATGTATCCACTATAATAAAGAGAAGACAATAAAAGAAAAAACAACAACAAAAGAAGAGTGAGGGCATGGTGGCACATGTTTGTAATCCCAGCAGTTGGGAGGCTGAGGCAGAACTGCCCAGAGTTCAAGGCTGGCCTGGGCTCCATAGTGAGACCCTGTTTCAACCAAACACAGAAAACTAATTTTAAAAATTAAATTTAGGGGCTGGGGATTTAGCTCAGTGGCATACTCGCCTGCCTTGCAAGCGCGTGGTCGTGAGTTCGATCCACGGTACTGATAAAAAACATTAAATTTAAAAAGGTATATATTAAAAATTAAATGTAAAACTACAACAGCAAGCAGAAACACCAAAATCACCTCTAGAATGTGTAGGAAGATTTACATTGCTAGGCACTGATCAGGGTCACTCCAGAATAGCAGGCCCTGATCCCTGGTGGTCTGGGGCTCATATGTGACAAGCAAGCAGGAAGCGCAGAAGCAGAGGTGAGCTGGCTTGCTGGGTCCCCGTGGCCAGTACAGCCAGCACTCTCACTCTGCGGGCTGGCTTCTGGCTGGGGTCAGCTCTCTCCCCCACCACCTGGGCTCTGTCTTCCTTTTGTGGCTCACACGGGGAGGGGGAGGCCGGTGCCCGTCCTGATCTCAGCCTGCGGATCGGTTCCTGGGAGCCTTGGCAGGAGGCCCAGCCTGTCTCCAGCCCGTGTACACCAGCCCTGTGTGCCTGGCCCTTGGCCGTTTCCTGAGACCCCATCCCATGAAAACAGAAACAGGACTGGAACAACAGAACAACATACGTCCTAACTATACCTGAACTTGTGTGTGATTGCTTTCAAATAGTAAGTTCATTTTGCACCTTTAATAGTCACATATAGTTTTGTTTTGGGGTTTTTTATTTTTATTTTCTAAAGAGGCATGAGGAGGATTAGAGGTAAATGTAGGGTGCACTGAAGAGCAGAGTGCGGGTGCTCAAAGAAATGAGGCTCCTATTTACAGTCATGCCTGCTTTTGGACTCTTCTAACTGACATGCGGACAGAGGCCTCTGACACCTGGTGCTGTGCTGGGTTCCTGTAATCCCCGCTATAGCGGAGGCTGAGGCAGAAGGGTTGTAGGTTTGAGGCCAGCCTGGACAACATCATGAAGCCTGATTTTAAAAACAAAGGAAACACACACATGCGCACACCCCACCTCTGAAGAGCAGGACCCTTTTTCTGGGAGAATTTACAGTCCTGAAATGTTAATCGTTAGTTGTTTTAAGGTGGAGAATCATTGAGCTGGGCATGCTGGTGTACTCCTGTAACTAGCATGTTGGAGGCTGAGGCAGGAGGATCAATGAGAGTTCAAGGTAAGCCTGTACTACACAGACAGGTGCTGTCTCAAAAAAAGAAAAACAAAAACGGTGGAGCAGCATGGTGTGATGCAGGCACAGCTGCTGTGATAGCTGGTGTGTGTGTGTGTGGAGGGAGCAGCTCCTTTGTGACCATGAGGTTAAGTTGCACTCCCTGTAATCACCCAGGGACTAGGGAGCCTGCTCCAGTGATGACATGCAAGTAGGGCGACTCCAGCTGCGATGAGCTCTTCAGTTCTTCTCCTCTAGGGGGCGGCTCCCTCAACAGAAAATAAATTCTCATCAGGCGGGCTGTCCTTGCATCTGCAAACCACTTCCAGGAAACAAGGCAGGACCTCCCACCTCACACCCGCCTGGCCTGTCTCCTCATCCAGGCAGAGGGACAGAAGTGCTTACTCAGCGATACTGGAGCAGCAAGTGGCCATGGGCTCAAAGAGGGTGGGAGACAGGAGAGGAGAAGATGAGAGGGAGGAAACGAGGTGAGCCCTCTACAGCGGAAGACTGCAGCCTACAAAACAATGAAACAGAGTCTAGGACGGGCATGGTGCTGCACACCTGTAATCCCAGCACTCAGGAGGCTGAGGCAGGAGAATTGCCATGAGCTTAAGGCCAGCTAAACTAAAAGTGAGACTCAGTATCAAAAACAAAAAACAAACACCACTGGCCAGCGAGCACAGACAGGCAAGGATGGTGTGTTCAGCTCACACAATTTTAATGAATTATTTGACGCTAAACCTGCACATTTCACATGCAAATTTGGCTTCCAACTTCTGCGAAGGGCTGGAACCTGCTGCAGCCCCACAGCCACTTTGGTGCAGGAACCTGCGATAGCACTGTTTCATCCTTATCTCGGCCTCCTTGGGATGGCTCGTTAGGAGCAGAGGAAGTTTACTCCCTAACCCTAACCCTAACCCTAACCCTAACCCTAACCACTCCCAATAGCCATTCTGCATTTAAAGACAATTCAGGTGCTATGGTACACTCCTGTGATCTTAGCTACTTGTGAAGCTGAGGCAGGAAGACTGCCTGAACCCAGGGATTTGAGATCAATTTGGATAACACAGTGAGACTCTGGCTCAAAAATTTTTTATTATTATTATATAATAAATTATGCTATTTTTATTAATTATATTTGCTTAATTTAATAGTATAATTTTTAAAATATGATTAAATCAGTAATAGTTTTATTAGTAATTAATAATGACATACTTTTATTTTGTTTGTTTTTTTTTGGTACCGGGGATCGAAATCATGACCTTGTGCTTGCCAGGCAGGCGCGTAAGCCACTGAGCTAAATCCCCGGCCCGACATACTTTTATTTATAGGCTATTGGTTTTACTGCATTTTAAAACAAAGCTATTTACATATTTTAATAAGGTATATGTTTTTTAAAGTTTATTTTTAAAAACTTTTTAACTTTTTTGGTGGTACTGGGGATTGAACCCATGGCTTTACATATGCTAAGCAAATCTTTGCTGTACACTCTCTGCCCTTGTTTTTTATTTTGAGACAAAGTCTTGCTGAGTTACCTAGCATGGTCTCAAACTTTTAAATCTCCTGCCTCAGCCTCCCACATAGCTGGAATTGAAGGTAATGACACTTGGCCTGGCTAGTAAGCCTTTTTTAAGCTAGTTTTTTTTACATGGTTACAAATAAGTCATCCCTAAAGTGATAGACTTCATTTGCAAATGAACAGTGTGGGTGAGTGCCCAGCCATCTGCCAATGATTAACTGTGATGATCTTTCTGATAGAATAATCTTTTGTTTGAGCTCAGTAGTTTTATGTCTCAGTCTTTTGGCTAAGATCAAGTGCTGGGGCTGGGGATTTAGCTCAGTGACGCAAGCAACTGCCTGGCAGGTTATGAGTTCAATCCTTGGCACCAAAGAGGGAAAAAAAAATCAAGTGAGTCGAGAGCACATCTTGGCTTTGAATTAGGATTGTAGTTAAAATTCTGACCTCTTGTAGATCTTCCTCAAGTGCAATCAATGAAGGTTTTCTTTGTCTGCCATTTTGTAGGTTATCAAGTATCAATAGAAGACATTTCCCCCATTTCGGAGTTTAGGAGACTGAAAAGATTCCCTCTGGCGTGTGTGAAGGACTGCAGGGAGCAACTGTTTACCCGGCCTTTGCGCTCCATCAGGTATTAAGCAATGCGAAGGTATTAAGCTTAGGGGAAGCTGGACATAGGTTGTGTGCAAATCCCACAAGCTGTGTATCAAGGTTTCAGCCCGGAGTCCACCCACTGCCGCTGAGGGACAGCACTTCCTCAGAGTGACAGCCAGCCAGGTCTCCAGCTTTCCTGTGACTTGTGCAACTTAAGTTGTACAGTTTATTAAGTGCTAATGGTTTAATAAATATTTGCTGATTACCTAATAAACGACAAGGCAGCATGTGAGGCACTGATAGAACCTCAAATAATAATACTCGGTGTGACTTACAAAAATGTGTTTGAATTTTTAAAAATGTATATATATATATATATATATATATATATATATATATAATTTTTGGTTTTTTTGTACTGGAGATGGAACTGATGACCTGTGCCTGCCGAGGAGGTGCTTATGCTGCTGAGTTAAATCCCCAGACCCTGAATTTTTAAAAAATTTTTATAGTAAAAGACACTACTGGAAATGCTTCAGAACGTGGCAAGAAAGATGGGATAAGTGTGTTCAGAGAAAGGGGAGTATTTGGAGAGGGCTGTGTGGCAACTGTCTTTAATAAATTTTCAAAATGTGACCGTGGAGCGCACTCTTCAGCGGCACCCGGTCCCGTGGCCGAGTGTCTTAGGAAGCTCGGGCCCCGGGAAAGGTGACCTGCCCGTGTTTCAACGCAGGTATGTAACTTTGTTTCCAGGCCAGGGTGCCTCGGTGTCCTAGTGAGCACGTTAGAAGGACGCCTCGTGCTTTCCTCTGCATCAGCAGCCTCCAGAGTACTTAACTGCGAAGTACACTGAGTGGCAGGAAGCTATTAACCTATGTGGCTGCGTCGTGGCATTTAAATAGTGTGGAGACTTAGCTGGGCTTCCTGTGAGTGTGATGGTATTCACTCCTCTTGATAAAATGGAAACAGATAATTATCGATTTGAAGCCACAATTAAAATGGCAGTTCCTGATGAATAGAAGCGTCCAGGTGTTGACAGCTCTGACCCTGAGCAACAGAAGTCACCAATTTGGACTGTACAAAAGCTTAAGCAATGACAATCTTTTGTGACCGTGTCTTATTTTAGAAGGTTAACACTTGAGGGTTTTTTGTTTTTGTTTTGAGACAAGCTCCCATTATGTGTTTCAGGCTGGACTTAAACTCACGATGTAGCTCAGGCTGGCCTCCAACTCACAGGATTCCTCCTGCCTCAGCCTCCCAAGTGCTGGGATGGCAGCCGTGTACCACCATGTAGCACTGAAAATCTTCCTTCAGGGTAGCTGCCACAGGTCTTTGAACCTGAGTAACATCACCATCAGCACTGTACCTTTCTCACACAAACCTTTTCTTTCTATTTTTATACGGTGCCGGGGATCAAGCCAGGGCCTCTCTTTTTGGTACCGGGGATTGAACTCATGACCTCACACTTGCCAGGCAGGTGCTTAAGCCACTGAGCTAAATCCCCGGCCCAAGCCAGGGCCTCTCACACGCAGGGCTAAAGGCTCCACACTGAGCTCCATCTCCAGCCCCAAACCTTGTCTTTGTCTTTTAGTTTTCTTAGAATTATGAAAAAAAATCATACAGACTTGCAATAGCGATGGCAAAATCCTTAGCAATAAAGCACGTTTTGTGGTGTGAAATCAGAGGAGTGAATGACTGCTAAACGAGCCCACTGTAAATCTCTAACCTGGCCTAACCAGCCCAGCCCGCCAGCAGGAGCACTGCCCTCTAGGAACTCAGCTCGGACTGAGGCAGTTATTGGCAAACACAGGAAAGGCCATAACACAGGACAAGGAAGTTCGCAGACCCTGGGAGCCCACAGATTTACAGCGGGCACTTCAAAGGGCTCTGCCCACTGAGATGCAAGATCACCAGAAAACTGAACTGCAGATGTTCACTGGGATCTTCCCGCCTGCTGTCCCCTGCCTTCTCTCCACCCCTATAAAAGGGACACACTTCTCTCTGTTCAGGGCAAAAGGTTTAGTTGCACTCTGCCTGAACCCAGCAGGATAAATCTAAGCCGTGTTGCCTTTACGCAAGCCTTGTGGTCTCCGCTGCTTATTTACATTACACCCCTCTGCGGTCCAGTAGGCAGCACATTGACGGGGCTCTCCCAGGCCTGGGCATTTCCACACCAAATATTCATACAAAAATATCACTCTCATTTTTGTTTTTGTCTTTTTGAGATGGGGTCTCACTATGCAATTCAGGCAGGCCTTGAACTCACTTTGTAACCTAGGCTAACCACGAACTCACCATGATCCTCCTGCCTCAGCCTCCTGACTGCTGAGATTACAGGGTTGCAGCACCACACCTGGCCACAAATATCACTCTTTCATAGCTAAGCAAACTAAAATATATTCCGTTACATCATTTCAGAGATTCTAGCAGATTAGCTGGACTAGAATTTATAAACATGGGTTCTGCTCCCGTGAAGGGCAGCCAGGGTCAGTGTGGAAAGCGCCTCCCATCATCTCTGACTTCCATGTTCTTCGTGCAGACCTGAAAATCGAACTTCCTGCTTTTTCGTGCACACCAATGCTCCCCCAATCAGCTGTCGGTGTATCATTCTGCCCACCTGTTCAACTCCACCCCCTGTCAAAACCAAATAAAAGCCTACAGGTTTCTTCGTCTGTCTCAGAGGGATCTTCCCTCTTCTGCAGCCCTCCTGTGCCTGCAATAAAGGCCTTTTTCCTTTTTTTCTTTTTCCTGCTTCTGCTTCTCTACTGCACCAAGGAAAAACCTATCACAAATTATTTTTAAAAACAAAGCCTTCTAAGAAAAGCATATGAAACTAAGAAAATGGTGCAGTTCTGGGAGGAGGAATATTCTCCTTTACCTAACAGATGGCAAAAGTCAGTGGAAAGCATTATGCAGTTTTTAATAAGAAAGCTACTCACAGCTGAAAGAATTTGCATTTGCCTATTCTGACATAACACTCCTAGAACACAAGATAGACTTATGTTTAGAGCAAGAACCACCAGAAACCGTATCCTCCCGTCCATTCCCAGAGGGTGGTGCCGGAGATTGAACCCAAGATCTTTGCACTGAGCTCTACTCCAAACACTTCTTGAAAAAAATTTATTAGTATATGTATGATACGTAAAGAATATTGTAAGAAATGAAAAGGAGACAGAGAAAGACTTGCAGCAAGGACAGACTTTATCAAGATGAAGACCTGAGAGGGCCCACTGGCTCCAAAATACCAAAGCATCAGTGGTCTTACAGAGGGAGTGGTAAGCAGCAGAGGAAACAGCCCCTCTGAGAGTCACCATCCAAACGCTGGATTATAGCATCATGGAGGGAGGCGGTGGGTCCCCCAGACCCAGGAAGACTGGAGTGTGAATTGAAGCCCACAGAGAGAGTGAAAAGAAAAACTTCGACACAGAAGGCAGTAGCTGACAGCACCTTTGTCCTAAGATGAGACTTACCACGCGAGGGGAGCTGTTTGAAGCTGGGCAGGCACTGTCACGGTGACAGTAACTACTGGCGACCACTGAGGTCTCTGCTGAGAGACATGGCAGAAGAGGGGAGCAGCACACACGCAGGACTGCACTGGCTGGCAGTGAGTACAGAGGACTTGGTCCTCCTGCAGGGAGACAGATAAGGCCGGAACCCAGCACTGCTGCCGGCTTTGTCTAGCAGCTGGGCGCAGACCCATGGAAACTGCTTGGACTGGGGCGAGCCCAGTGAGTCTGGTCTCAAGGCAGGTCTGCTGAGATTATCCACTACTCTGCCATAAAGCTGCTGCTGGCCTGCTGGGATAGACTGGCAGGACTCAAGACTGTCTCCACAGGTTGTCTACTAGTGAACCCAGAGAGAATCCTGGAAGTGAACTATTTCTCTTTCTTTTCTTTTTCTTTCTCTTTCCCTTTTGTTTTTTTCTCTTTCTCCTTCATTGTTTTTATGTGAGTGTGAAAGTGGTTCCTAACCTCTTTGTGGGTGTGGTTCTGTTCTGTTCACCCTTTTATCTCTTCCATCTCTCTTTGCCTTCAGTCTTCTGCACCAGTTTCCCCAGGTTGGTGTGATCCCCTTTTGTCCTCCAATGTTACTTTTAATCTTTCTCTTCTTCCACTTCTCTACTTTCTCCTTAATACATTTTAAATTTGAAGCCTCAAGGGCAAAATTGACACATTATGAACATATATATTGCATATAATTATCTTATTTGTTTTACATTTGGTTATATAATCACAAATCTAGTTCATATGGTAAAATGTTTCAAATTAAAGGTTAGCTCAGTTTGTTGTTTTCTAGCCTGTGTTTGATACTATTGGTACCACTCTAGCCAAAATTGACATAACTATTCTAAACAGCTATTGCTCCTGGTATTCCACAACTGAAGAATAAATAAGGGTCACAGAAAATACTGTGGCACAGTGCCAAAGAACCAGGGATGAGGCCAAACAAGCAACAACTTCTCATCTCCTACAAACTGAACAGGTGATATCTTCCAACAGACTCAAAACTCAAAAACCTGCTACACCTGGAAGATACCCCAGAGAAGTAACCATCCTCTAAGAGTCCTAAACACTAACAATAAAGCAACCCATCAGAGGCAACTTACAAGCATCCAGGAATTAAACTTTTAAAAAAGAGAAAATAAAATGAGGAGACACTTAAGCAAAATGCAACCCCAGCATCCAGTTCACCAAAGGCAAACCCAGGGGGCAACAAGGTGGGGCAACCTGACAGCCCCCAGCAGGTCTCTCTGAAGTAACAACAAAGCAATTGAATGAGGCTTGGAAAAAATGAAATCAGAAATAAGCTCTCAGATAACTGCAGAGATTACCACAGTACACACCATGCTTAGTGACATTAGAGCAGACACGAACAAAAAAAAAAAATAGATAAGCTTAAGAAAATTATGAGGAGAATTGGCCATGGTGGAATCCAGGTGGCTGCAGAAGGCAACTCTCACGCCCTCTTGGTGAGTGCCTCCCTCCGTTGCAAGACAGGAGGAGAACCAGTTAGCAGCTCCTGTGAGCCTACAGGTGTGCAGGCTGGAAATCAAACATCCCAACCTACCTCCCGCCCCCCAGTTAGCAACTGGGGACAGAGGTCTAAACATGACTTGAGAGGACAACTGTATGCAACATAGCAAATATGAGGGATCTCCTTCCATCTTCTGTTTGAAGGCAAATTTTTTTCACTGTTTTGTTTCATTACAATTAATTGTATTACACTATTCAATATTCTCTTTTGATTGGTTTTATAATGTTCTGGTTTTGGTTTGATTTTGACATACCTAACTGACTGGACAACTATTGAAGATACTCAATTTGAAGATATTGAAGATAACGAGATATACCATGATACCTATTACTGTTATCCTGGTATCCTGCTGTGAAATTCTGTACCAATTATACTGTATTGTCTTGACTGGCTTTGTTCTGTCTTGTTCTGTTGTGTTTTTACTACCTTCAAAATAAAAAAAGGAAATTATGAAAGCTCAGCATAGGAATAAAATGGAATCTTAAAGCAGATTCAAGCAGACATCCAGGAGAATAAAAACTCCACTGAAAATATTTGAAGCAGATTAGGCCAATATGAGGACAGGATCTCAGATACTGAAAACAGGCTTGCAGTTAGCTACAAGGAAAAGAAAGATTTCTCAAAAATAGCAAAGGACCATGAGAAATCAATCCAGCAGCTGCTAGATGAGACAAAGAAGGATAACCTAACATTAATTGGAGTCAATGAAAAAGCAGGAGATACCACAAATGACATTAAAAACATGTTCACAGACATCATGATGGAAAACTTTCATGGTAGAGAAAAAGAATTTGACATATAGATAAATGAGGCATACAACTGCAATTAGCAATGATCAAAAAAATATACAGTTTGGCATATCACAGTCAAGATTTCAGAAATCTGACACAAGAATAGAATCCTAAAAGCTATTAGAGGAAAGAAACAAATCACTTATAAAGGAAAGACCATCAGAATCACAGATGACTTTTCAGCACAAACTCTCAAGTCAAGGAGAGCTTGGAGCAAAGTACTCCAAGTTCTAAAGGAAAACAACTTTCAACACAGTTTAATGTACACTGCAAAACTATTTTTCAAAATTAATGGAGAAATAAGATACTTCCATGACAAAGAACATTGGAGGTAATTTATGACCAAAATATGCTGAAGGATATTCTAGAAAGAGATATTTTGAGGGACATTCTAGAAAGAGATAATAAGACTACAGCCCCATAAACCCCAACAAAAGGAATCTACCAGGCAAGGTAAACAATTAGAGGAAAGGGGAAAAAACGGGGAGAGAGCCAACAACAGAAAAATAGCATGACGAGGATGTCAATATGCTTGTTATAACCATCAAAGTTAATGGTTGGTTTCAATTCACCAATGAAAAGAAACAGACTGGCAGAATGGATCAAGAAGCAAGATCCAACAATATGCTGCATACAAGAAACACATTTAATTCAAAAAGAAATTCATAGAAAGTCAAAGGATGGAAAACAATGCTCCAGGTGACAGGAACCCAGAAAAAAGCAGGGGCAGCTATTCTATTTGCAGACAAACTGAATTTCAAGCCAAGACTGATTAAGAGAGATAAAGAAGATCACTATACCTTCCTAAATGGAACAATCCAAGAGGAAGAGATAACAATCATAAACATATATACAACAAATATCAGTGCACCTAACTATATAAAATGATTACTAATGGACATGAAAAATCACATAAGCCCTAATGCAATTGTATTGGGAGACCTCAATACCCCACTGTCACAAAAAGACAGATCAACTAGACAAAAAAAA
>PVJX010025950.1:0-26369 GCA_004027295.1 Dolichotis patagonum | reverse complement strand
TGTCCTTCAGCACTCTTTCTAAGGTTGGTTTGGTGGATATGAATTTCTTTAGTTGTTCTTTGTCATGGAAATATCTTGTTTCTCCATTAAATTTGAAAGACAGGTTTGCTGGGTATGTCAGTCTGGGTTGAAAGTTGTTTTCTTTTAGGGCTTGAAATACTTCACTCCAAGCTCATCTTAACCTGAGGGTTTGTGCTGAGAAATCTGCTGTTATTCTAATAGGCTTTCCTTGATAGGTGAGTTTTGTCTTTTCTCTAACAGCATTTAGTATTCTGTTTTTATGCTGTATGTCTGAGATCTTAATAAATATATGTCTGGGTGTAGGTTTATGTTGGTTATGACTGTATGGCATTCTATATGCCTCACTTATTTGTAGATCTTATTTTTCCCCCATGTTTGGGAAATTTTCTGCCATTATTTCTGTGAATAGCTTAGCTATATCCTTTGCATTGTCTCCTACCTCCTCACTAATGCCTATTACTCTAACATTGTTTCTCCTGGCATCATCTTGTAGCTGTTGGATTGTCATTTTATGCTGCTTTGTTCTTTTTATAAGTTCTACCCTTTCAAGATCACTATCTGCAATCCTGTCCTCAAGGTCTGAAATTCTATCCTCAGCTTCATTTAAATGGCTTTGTAGGCTTTCAATGCAATTTTTTGTTTCTTGCATATCTCTTTCAATTTGTTTCATAGCTTCTATTTGTTTTCTGCATTGTTCATTCAAAGTTTCGATCAATTTCCCATGCTTCTGTAGTTTGTTATCTGTTTCTGCTCTAGCTATATTGAGCAGCTCATTTACTAAGGTTGTTACTTTTGTCTTTACGTAAGACATTATTTCTAATTTGATTTCTTCCATAGCCTCATGGATTTGTTTCTTTCCTTCATTTGCTATCTTTTCAGAGATTTCTGGTGTATGAATTTTGGGGTCCTCTATTTCATTACCACCTGCACTTGCTTCTGATGGACTAGATGTTCGGGATTCCATTTTGCCTTTTTGTTTAGTCATTTTCACCTTTGGGTGAATTTCTGGTCTTTCTTTTCCAACAGACACAACTTTCTGCAATGTGTGTTTCAGGGTTCTATTGTGTGGTTGATGTTTGTCAAATTGCTGAGTACCACAATGAAGAAGGGATCCCGTCTCATGAATTCCTCCTACGGAGCCACACTGACTGAAGCCTGATGAGGTCTTCTATTTGGGTGAGGGGTTCCTGAACCTCTCATCAAGCCAGCTTGGTAGTCCACTGTAGTTCAATATTCCCAGTGGAAGGATCCAGCAGATGTGGTCCCAGTCATCTCAGTCCTGTGGCAGGCTTCCTAGATGTTCCTGGAGAAGGGGGATGCCCAGCAGCAGCAGTCCCAGGCACCTCAGGCCCTCTGCCACTGGTCTATGCAATGTTCCCAATCCCAAACAGCCCAGGCCAAGCTGCCAGTCTCCGCGAAATTCCCAGTCCCAAACAGACAAGGCCAAGATGCCGGTCTCCACGAGGTTCCTTATGGGTGAAGGGTGAGCCTACCAGACCCAAACAGCACAGGCAGAGCTGCTGGTCTCTGCCAAGTTCCCAGTCCCAAACACACCAGGCCGAGCTGCTGGTCTCTGGGAGATTCCCGGTCCCAAACAGTCAGGTTGAGCTGCTGGTCTCCAGGAGGTTCCCTGTGGGTGAAGGGCGGGCCTACGGGTCCCAAACAGTCAGGCTGAGATGCCGGTCTCTGCAAAGTTCCCAATCCCAAACAGACCAGGCCAAGCTGCTGGTCTCTGGGAGGTTCCCTGTGGGTGAAGGGTGGGCTTACTGGTCCCAAACAGGCCGCGATGCTGATCTCTGCGAACTTCCCCCCAGTCTCCGCGAAGTTCCCCCAAAGTTGAACTTTTGTAGGTAATAAAATACCATTCTATTTATCACTTTTTGTGGGGACAAGTACAGGGAATCAAACTTAAGACCCTGGCTTGCCAGGCAGGTGCTTGTGCTGCTGAGCTATATCTCCAGCCCCTATTTATTACATTTAATAAATAATGTTCTTGGGCAACCCACTTGGGACCCCTTCTGTCTCTCTCTCAGACAGAAGCTTTCTCCCTCTCAATAAATATTTTTGCTCTTAAAAAAAGAAAAATAAATAATATTCTTTATAATACTCTAAAATTTACAACTTTCAAAATTTATTTATAAATACCTTCATGATATTTAAATAAAATTGGTGGTCTATTATTTATTTATTCAGTTATGTCATGTTGCTAGCTTATATAAGGCTGTTCTGAATAGTTAGTCTTTTTGGTTTGTCTTTATCTCTGATTATATCCTCAGGAAATACCTGAGAGCAGGATCGATGAGTCAAAAATATGAACTGTTTAAGGTTCATGCTGCTTACAATATAACTGCTTTCCAAAAAGGTTTAAACAATTTTCTTTTCCATTAACAGATTGCAAGAGTGCCCTTCCTTTTTTGACCTTTTGAAATGCTTTTTCTTCACCCAAGAATTATGAAAGTGTCCTTTAGCTAAAGTTCTATTAGGAAATAGACATTTTTTCTTCTTGAATTAGCAAAACAATTTTGCATACTAAGAATTACATCTTCTGATCTTTGTCGTAGTTTTCCCCCCCAGTTTAATACTTTTATGCTTTACTAAGACTTGTTAGATACAGTGCAGGCAACCTGCTAATTATTTCATATTTAATATCTCCTTCTATTGGTTCTCTTGCTGTTGCTTTTTAGTTTTAGAAAGTTTGTATCCATTCTAGTATCAGTTATGTATTAAATATTAAGTAGCTAAAAGTATTAATTTTATTTCTTACCAAATCGTCAATTTCATAAAATACATTCATTGATCAATTTGATTTATTGGTCAACTTTTACACCAGTGATACACCGTTTGTATTCTTTTGGCAGTAAAGTATATTTTATTATGTTTTGAATAATAGCTCAGTTATTCTCATTTGTGTTTTCCTCTGTTACCTTTAGAGTCATTTGCTCAAATTGCAATAACAAAAGGAGAAAAATAGTTGCCCCAAAAATTTGTGAGAGTATCAAATCTATTAATCTTTGATCTACCTACTTACCTATCTACTTTTGTGGCTAATTTTAATTAATGAGCATTTCATCACTTAATGCAACATTTAAAAATAGACATTGCTGACCATGATAAGGAAGCAGCCATTCATCTCTTCTTAAGACTTTGGCTCAGAAAGTTCACATGTGGTCTTGGAGTCTGTGTCGTGTACTTTATTGAGATGATAGTATAGTTTTCTCACTATTCTTAGATGAATTCTCACACTACATCATCTGCATGCTCATTTTAAAATTCCATGCTTCTTTTTTACTTGGTACTAGCCTTACTGTTCTATAATAGTAGAGATTTTATTTTGAGTTTTCGTTCATTTTTTGTTTGTTTGTTTGTTTCTTTTTGAGACAGTCTTGCTATGTTGTTCAGGCTGGCCTTGACCTCACAGTGTAGCCTCGGTAGGTTTTGAATTTGGGAGGCAATCCTAGCCTCCCAAGTACTGGGATTATAGGCATGCATCACCACACCTACAAATACTCAGGATTTCTAGGTGCAAATGATTGAAAACCAAAGTTCAACCAGCTGAGTAAGAAAGGAACTATAGCTGATCATTTAACTGAAAAATCTGTCTGCTGAGTTGATCCAGGTACCCAAAGAATGTCACTGGGATTTGGTTTTGCTTGCTGTACTTTGTGCAACTTCACATTTTCATCCTCATCTGAGGGAACACATCCACAGGGACCTTTTGTTCGGTTGTTATTTTCCATTGCTGTTTTGTTTTTTCTAATAGTTCTAACACTAGTCCTATGCTATTCCCACATGAACCCCACGTTACCACATGCTCAGCCCTATACCAATCACTGTGGCCACGGTGTAGGCAAAGGATTGACTGGGGCTTAGGATATCTGTCCACACTGGGGCCTAGTGGGGTGGACTCTGCCCAGAATCAATTAAAGTGGTGTTACCAAAAGAACAGGGTGGGTTCCAGATGGTCATACACAGTCAGTGCCCATTACACAACCTGACCAGTCTGAACCTGCTGGGTTTGCAGAGCCAAAGTAACTGGTATTCTTATATTGAGATGATTTCCATCCTATTGTGCTAGTGGTAACTCTCTACCTAGTGACTTCCTTGTTGAAATAGTTCAAAGATCCCTATATTTCTCCTTTTTGCCACGATGTCCCCATTCCACCCCCCCTCGAAGTGCCCTCTTGGTAAGCCCCAAAGGGATGGCGTGGCTCACAGTTCAGAATGGTGCTTTGCATTAACTTCACTCTGGTAACATTCACTTCAACATGCCATGCTCAGTCACCACCTTCAGGAGGGCATTTCTGTAGGTAAATTGAAAATAGCCACACTAGGCTGAACTGAACCTTTGTCAACCCCTAATAAAATACTAAAAAGAAGTCAATTAGCGGTATATATGTGTTGGATCTTCTTATCACAGAGAAGTGTTGCAAAACTTAGAAATTAAGACTTGTAAGCCAAATAGCATCCCTTGATAGATAAACAAATCAGCCTAACAAGCCTAGAAATATCTTACAAGTTAAAAACAGTTGTTTGAAATAAATAACACTGTCACCTGCAGCAATGAGGACCCATCAAGTGTCAACAAAATAGTAGTGGGGAGAATGCTGCTTTGTGTGGCTGTGGCTAGGGTTGAGGTCATCTGCTTAGAAGCAGTTCAATGCCTGGAGGTGGTGCATGAGGGGAAGTTTGGTGGAGTCACCTGGATAAGTTTGCCAAGGTTCCCATCAGGTTTGGCTGCTCAGGCTAAGACGGCTCTAGTCTGGAGCTGTTCAAACCAATGCTGAGAAGCACCCTTCCTTCCTTGTTTATCTTGCATTGAGACCAGGAGAGGGATTTGGTGGCTCTTACTAGCTAGGAAACCAGTAAACATTCCTCACTTGCTTGGTTTCTCTTCTCTCATGTTTTACCTCTGGTTTCCTTTTGTGGAAGGCTTGTTACACCTCAAAATTTACCACACCCACCGAGATGGATTAAGGCTTTGGGCAAAACCAAGTAACTTCATTGAACCCTGTGAAAATTCACAGCTGTTGTTTCCAATGGTGAAAGGGCACCGTGGAAGAAAATGGGCATCATCTGATACCAAGCTCTACCTGCAGAAAGGAACAACCGGAGCTGTTTCGAACCTGTCTGTCCTTCTCTATCTACAATTAAATTGTGTGGAATCCTCTCTTGTCAAGAGGAAAAATGCAAGGTCATTCTTTTGCATGAAGAACAAGTCTTTGGTATTTAACCAGGGATGGTTATACAATATTTTATACTGTTACCTTGTTATTCATTCTTTCTTCAGACTGGCAAACCAGCAGACATCATAATTATTATCACAGTCTCTTAGGTAAGAAATGCTACAGGTATATGGCCTAAAGACAACATTACCATGAGTCACCTTTAATTGCTTGGCTCTATGGGCTTTTGTCCTTGGTGGCATCCTTACCTTCTGACAGAAAATGAGAACTCAGTGTGCACACATTCCCTAATCCCATCTGACATATCACCCTGCCCTACTCTTTCTCCTCTCATCTCCTATAATATAAGAATATGAAATTAACAACCCTGCCAAAGCTTCTCTAGCACCTGAATTGTGTTTGAATAGTAGATGCTCTCAGATGTATTAGGTGCCACTGGCACAAGAAATCTGAACTGATATCGAAATGGGTCATGGATTTCCTATTCCTTAATTATGAAAACTCAAACATACATAGTGTTTTACACTGACTCTTAAAAGCATTTAATGCCCTGAAAGACAGTGCTTGATAAAAAGTACATGGATTGTAAAAGTACATCAGCTTGGATTGATGATATTTAAGTAAAAACAAACAAACAAAATAAAACCAATAATAAAGGGTGTAGTCTATAATTCTATTTCACTGAGATATCTACCTGTCTTTGTATACACAGAATCATAACCTGAAGAATATAGTCCCAGAGGAAAACATATGAAATAATGTTAAAATGAAGGGATATTAAGTTTGGAAAAATCACGTTCAATAACACAATAGCATTATAATTAGAAAAATATTATTTTAGTAATATAAATTTAAGAAGAAAAAGCCAGCAAAAATTATGTAACATAGCAATGGCAGCCAGAAAGTACAAGGATTCTCAGCCTGTGGCCTGGCAGAGTCACCATGGCGATTGTGTACACAGAAAGAGAGAAGCAGAGAGACAGAAAGCAAGAACCAGAGAGAGAAGAGTTTGTATGGATTTTTAAGGATTCTGAACTATGTGGACACTTCCATTTTTCTTCTTAAATTGTTTAACTTTTCTGTAAATGACAATAAGACTGTGTTTTGATATTTCCTGGGAAAGGACAGGTACTAAGTGCATGTGTATCTTAGCTACATGTATATTTAACAGTCACAAATGTCTTATTTTACCATAATAGTGTTGCATGGTAAATTTTGCTCAAAAATTATTTATAGACAGTGGTTGAGCTTGACGGTTTCTTTGCCTTGTTTGGGTGATGGGTCTTTGGATATTAAATTTCTTGTGTCTGAGCTATTGTCCCATGATTCTAGTGAATACAGAGCTTGGCAGTCCTTGATGAAGCATATTTATGAGTTAAGTACAAATGATTCCAAAACATATGGATTAAATTTTCCTTGAAATATCTAAATTAAAGGTGGAAAGAACTTGGAAGAAAGCATAAGGGACCTGTTGTTACTCCAGCCAATCTTAAAGTTTGGGTTATTTTCTCCCAATCAACAGAGCTTCAAGTTTGCTCATGCCGTCTAGTATGTGAAGGTCTCCATCTTGGCTCTTTCGGGGGTTGTGCTATTCCAGGGCAGCCAGCTCTACAAACCTCAGCAATGACCCACCAAGACTCAGAGGACCATACATCAGGCAGAACAGGGAATGTTGTATTGAATGATACAGCTTAATGTCTCTTCCGGGTTCCTACCTCATCCAAACTTTATGCACAAGTAATGCCAAATGTATAGGAATAAAAGGACAGTCAGGAAGTCATCCAAAAGTGATTTCAAAGCAGAACAAGGATGACATTGGCTTTCCTTCCCATAGGCCAGAATCATAGTAGGTAATTTTTTTAAAAAAAGAAATACAAAACAAAAAGATTTCTTTATTTCACAAATAAACTAGTATCTCTTAACTTCTAAAGCAATTATATGATAGCTGAACTTTATCTTATGATCTTGTCATTTTGAACTGTAACAGTAATAACTTCAAAGGAAGGTGAGTCCTATATCTCCTGAAGATTTCTTTTTATTTTCGTCTATTTGCTTTGTACAGATTAGGTGCATTTATCCAAGGATCTCAAACCATTATGAATATGAGTAAGCTTATTTTAAAATCATTGTACTTTTTTCATATATTGTTTTTACTGCCTACCCTGAAAGAAAATTATTTTTTTCTTTCCTTATAATTACAGTGCTTGTATTAGTTTGTATTTTCCTCCCTAAGATTGCAATAATTTTCTTTCTGGTCTTTGGCCTGAAGGTAATATTCTAGTAAATACCAGGTTCTCTTCTAATGAGTTGAAATTTGGAATTTGATATCCAGTAATTTCTCTACAGATGACAAAATAGTTTGCTTGTGTTTTCACCGGGAAGATTTTGATTTTCCTGTGACTAATGCCTCCTTCATTGAGGCCAGAGGGCCATCGCAATTCAATGTTGTCAATCTCTGACCTTGTGCACCATTATCAGACTTCAAAGTGGCAGCAGTGTCTTTGGAATCAAGCATAGCTCAAAACTCTTCTTGGGAATCAAAAGTGCTCTTTCTTATTAGTGCATTGTTTATTGGCTTGAAATTGGCCTGAAGTGAATCACTGTAATTTTAACATACCTTAAAGAAAGCAGGCCTTTCCTTCTCTCCTAAAGGAAGCAAAAAGGAAGTACCTAACATTTTTGAACCCATTACAAAGGGGATTGTATTTTATTCCTTCATAATTAGCATTCATCACAAATAAATGAGCTCACCAGAATGAACCTGTGACAAATTCCAGTTGTCAGGCATTTGAAGTTGTCATTGTTTTACTTTATTTGTAGAAATTTAACTCTAATCTTGATACTGCAAGTCTTTGTAGCTTTGGAGGAGTGGATTTTTAATGAACTGATAGTGTAGAGAAAACACGTTTTTAAAGTTTAGATCAAACAACATGTTTTTTGGCCAGGATTTTCTGGAGTTGTTTTCCTCAACCTATGGCGAAAGCAATAGTTCACTGTTTTCTTCTCTGTGGAGTCATTACCTTTCTGTTAAGATTCCCTCCTGGCCAACCTTGCGCAGGAAGAAAATTATGAAAACATTGGAAAAGATGACACCCTTGTGATGTATTTTCAATGACCCTCAAGTAAGGGTTCAGACTTCAGTCTACAACAAAGCAATACCTCTCCCAAGTCCATGAGCTTCCCAGGAGGGACTGAGTGTTTTAGTAAGAGGAGATCTTCCGAAACAGAGATGCTAAATGGATGATGACTGCTTTAGGGTGTATCTGTTCTGCGCAGATATTTTCTCCACCCTGTCATCATCCTCCAAGCCAGACCTCCCTGTGCCTTCACCCCCTGGCTCTTTCCCCTAGGCTTTAAATCTGGCTCCATCTTGCTCTCTGACTGCAGGGAGCAGTGGGAATCTCCATTAAGTATTAAACATTCCACATCTGGCTTTCCCTCCTTGGTTCTCTAATGGTTACTGGAAGCCAATGACTAGCCAACTCATTCTCGAGGACAGTACACATATTTCACTGTTTCACTCTGTAAGCCACTAAGTGTTATCCTTTCAGTGAGCAGAGACAACGGAAAAGTGAATTGTCTTTAAAGAGGACTATTTCCCTGTCCATTTTTATATTAAATTGGTCCTGTAGACCTATTAAAGCCTGCATTTATGGCCCTGGGTTTTATTCCAAGTACATTGTACACTGGATGCATTCATTACTTTTTTTCTTTTTTGCACCAGTGGTCCAAAACTACATTAACATGACCAACATCTGAATGATTCATATTATTTAAAGCAATAAATCTCATCAACAAATTTTACTGAACAGGGAAATAGTATATAGGTGAAACAATAGAACGTCTGGTTGGTTTAATTTTGTTCCCTTTTCTATACCCACTTCTTAAGAATCTTATTATGATTCAAACAGTCATATGTGATTTATGTGGAGACTGTTATGATACTAAATTTAGAGTAGAACAAATATTTTTTTGCAACTGAGACATTAATAAAAAATGAAAAGTTTCTGTGTTGGTCAGTTTGGGTGTCCTTATAAAAATTTGAGTCCTTGAAAATAGAGTGATAAAGTCAATTGTCATTGTCTCTTGTCATTAAACTTAACTACTGTTGACTTATTTTTACCCCTTTACAGTCCCTAACCAAAGTGTAATGAGCAAGTCCTGTCAACTATCATGGCCTCAATTACAAATCATGGTGGCCACATGCACAGTACTAAGCAATTAGTTTTTAAAGAGTAATTGCAGTTCCCATGAATGGTGGGTTCTTGATTATTCTGGGAAGCATTACAGAATAATGAAAAGAGTTTAGAGAGATATGGTTTTCAAGTCTGCTCTCCTACCACAGACAGGACTCTTTCAGCCTCATTTCCATACCTGTCAAGTAGGGATCATAATACTTGCACCTCAAAGTCATGATGATTAAAATGAGATAAGATGTGTGAAGTGCCTAAAGCAAGGCTGAACAAAAGTTGATCGAATTATCACTGCCAGTGGACTAATTTCAAATCCCTCTGCCAGTGTGAAGCCAAGAGTTTAAGGAAATGTACACAATGTCTGTTACTGTAGTTCATTTGCTTTGCCCAATTTCACCAAGAACAAAACTTTTTTTAGGTCAATATTTGCATGTCTTGTTGTCGTGATAGGGACAGGAAGTAGTCCCTTAAAGTTTTCAATTTTTAAAAGAACTTTAAAACTTGCTGAAGAGAATTAGAAGGGACAGAATTGTTGTGAATAATTAGATATACTTTGTAAATACATAATTATATCCTTTACATGTAAACTCATTTGACCTGGATATGTGTACTCTAAGGTAGGGTCTGAGATATCATATCAGTAGCTTTTCATGGTTTCTAAAATCACTAAATGCAATTCCTAATATGTAGAATCAATGGACTATTTCATTAGGCATAGAAAAATTCTAGTCCTAACTGACTTTTTATCCCCTTGATGGTTTTTATGAAAGTAAATCAGTCAGAAAGCATTTAACCCAAAATCATGCTTCTTTTTTGATCTGCATCAATCCTATTTGAGTCAGTGAGAAATGGCAACAAAATTATTTATCTACTTTTATATTATATATCCAGTAGCATTTAATGTACAGTATATGTGTGTATGTGTATGCATGCATACATATCTTCACTTTTCTTGATAATTGTCATCAAAATATTGGGCCAAAATAAGGTGTTTTCAGAAATATGGAGAGTCCAAGCATAACATCACACCTCTTTTGTACAATCTAATAAAATGAATTTAAAAATGTCATCAAAGACACACATAGACAGACACACAAAAACACATACACACAATGCTGCAGAATAAAAGGTACATTCTTAAGATCACAAACTCTAAAAGTAATGAATGTAGAAAGAGAAAGAAAGATGAGTTAATTCATTCTTGGGGAAAGAAGTAAAAAATTCCAGGATAAAACTTCATTAACACCCTCTCAATGAGTCTTAGACAAAAGGAAGCATGTAAGTTATTAGGCAGGGGATGGGAAGGATAGAGGAAAGCTCTAGAAATAAAAAACCCAAGCACCTTGAATAAGATGATGTGAATTCCAGCACATGCCCTCACCCCATCAATGAGGGAAAAGTGCAGTGAAGACTTCTAAGGACAACTACATATGGAGATGGCAAAGTGCTGCCTGCTTGCATTCCTTCCAAACTCTTAAATGAAACAAGAAAACTTCAAGAAAACATACTTCATCCTGACTCCACATTGAAACACTAAGGAGTAAGGCAAAGGAGAATGACAAGACTATCCAGGAGGATTTATCAGGATAAATATATGCTAGACTTTGTAGACGCTGAAAAGATATATTGTGGTAAGCAGTTACATGGTCTCTACATCTGCATTATGATAAGTAGTAATGAACTAGAAAATGTTTGATGTGATAGGTCTTCTGCAGGGATAAAACCTATGTGTAGCATCTGCTAATTTCCATGGTGTAAATTCTTTTTATTTTATTTAATTTTTATTTTTTGGTACAGGGGATTGAACTCCTAACCTTGCACTTGCCAGGCAGGCACTTATGCCATTGGGTTAAATCCCCAGCCCCTCCATGGTGTAAATTCTTCCATCATAATAGATTTCAGCTTATCAAAGTGAAACTGCTGAATGTGAAGTTGGAAGAGTTACAAACATCTGACTGTCATGAATGTGTTCCCATTCATGGCAAGTAGAAGAAACTACCACTGCAGTAAGTATTAAAGAGGATGCTTTCTGTGATACGGTATGCGTCTGAAAAGGGAAGAAATGTCTTGAAATAAGGGTTTTTCTTTCTACAACTTAAAAAGAACAAAAAATTTCAAAAAGAAATTTGTGAATGACACAATATTAAAAAATAGAGTACAACTGGAAAGCTAAGAAATGAATTCAAGATCAAAATGAAATCATTATAATAATATGTAAATTAAAAATGATTAGAAGTTGTTAGGGAGATGGACAGTGCTTTTCAGCACTGAACAGCACTGTAAACAGAATGGCCAGCGAGTTAGTCAGTGAAGGCCTCAGTTATAGGTGACATTTAAAGCTTCAACCAAAGGAAGTGATGGTATGGACCATGTGACTCTCAGAGGGAAAAGCATTATAGGAAAAAAGGAATGGCAAATATAAGTTCCTTAAAGTGAGAGAGGCTTCAGGGGCTTGAGAAAGATCAGACAGTTCCAGGCATAGGTGTAGAGTAAGAGAGAAAGAAATAGGAGAGGGATTAATGGACAAAATGAGGGATTTCTGGAAAGATGGCAGAATGGCAAACAGAAACAAATCCGCTTCTCCAAAATTTGGAATCCAAACACTGGAAAATAACAACTTGGGGAGGAAAGAAGAAGGGAAATGTATCCCTGAGACCCAGGAAGGATCTGAAGGTGAAATTGTAACCCACAGAGAAAGGGAAGAGACAGACTTGAAAGCAGAAAAAGGAGGGGCAAATTGCACTTTCTCTACAATCCATGGCTGGTCTTCTGAGAGAGGAGGATCAAATCTAGAAAGATACAGTGAGGGCAGGTGTCTCAGGGGCCTCTAGTGAAATGCAAGCTAACAGGAAGGAGCAGTGGATGCTGTGTGCTACATCAGTTGGTAAATGACTCCAGCCCCAGTGACTGTCATATCTTCTGGAGAGGCTGCTTGGTCAAACGCCATTTTAGGGAGGGGTCAACTGAATCAGATATTTGGAGCAGCTGAGGGTTGGCTTCATCTCAGGGTTCCCAGGGTTGAAATCCCACAGTGGCTGGGTGAGGGACAACAATGGGAAATGTCCAGAGTCAGGGAACTAGGGTGAGAGCAGCAAGAGAAAACCACAGTGTTGTCTGCTAAAAATTTAGGTCAAAACCCCATGACTAGAGGTCAAGATGGGACTGGATTTCTTCAAATTTAAAAGTACCAGAATCTAGAATTGATACTCTGCCCCAATCCAATTCTACTGCAAATTTACTGAGATTATCCAGCACCCCACCCTAATCCTACTGCAGATTTGTTGAGATTATTCAGCATGGATCTTGACTCTCATGGCCTGCCTCTTTTGTCTACCAGCAACATCTTGTTTAGACACTATTACAAAACTTTAGACCCCAGAAAGTAGCCATAAGCTTAAAATTAGAGAGAAATTTGTTTTCCTTTGCAATTGTGTTTTTTCTTCTTCTTTTGTTAATGTTGCATTTGCTTCATCATAAGTAAGAACATTGTGCTTAGTTCTGTTAGGTTCTGTTTTTGTTTTTTCTATCTTTCTTTCCTTCCTGTCTTTATCAGTTTCCCAAATTTTGGGTAATCTTCCTTTGTTCTCCAACCTTGTTTCTAATCTCTTTCTTTCCTTTGTTTTTTTATATTTTTTTCCTCCAATCCCTTTAAAAATTTTCTCCCTTCAGGTAAAATTGCTCTACTGAGTAGACAGTTATTTATATTTTTCTGATTTGTCTTACATTTTGTTATATAACTATAAATCTTGCACTTGTGATTAAAGGTGGCAAATTATTAGTAAGTACGATTTGTCACTTTTTACTCAATGCCTCATGGTATTGTCATTATTGACTGTACTACTTTAGCCATGATTATATAGCTGTGATCAATTGATCTTCCTTGGATGCCAAAACCTAGACTGCCTGGTGGGCATAAGTAATGCTGTAATCTAGTACTAAAATACTGAGTTATAGGCCAAACAGGCAGTACCTATTTTTCCTTATAAATTGAAAGGGTAGGATCTTGGAACATACTCAAAAGCCAAAAGCCAACTATGTCTGGAAGAGATCTCCAAAACTTAGTCATTTATTAAGTACTTCTTGATCCTAGTAATAAAGCTACCTAACATAAACAATCTACAAGCCTCAATGCAGAAAACATATAAACACACAGAAAATAGAAAAGATGGAAATAAAATGCAACCTATGATCCCCAACTTGCCAAAGGCAAATTAAAGAGGCACTGAGATGGAAGAAATCAAAAACCTCCCAGCTGAATTTTATAAAATTATAGCAGCAGAAGTAACAAAATATAATAATGTCTCTTGACAAACACAAAACACAGATAATTGAAGAGATGATGCACATAATGAAAAAAATAATTAGTGAATCTAAAATAGATGCAAACAAAAATAGAGGATATTAGTGGAGACATGGAAACCATAAATACCCAACATAGAAAAGAACTGGATTCCATAAAACATACTCAAGTAGAAATCCAGAACATTAAAAATTCTACTGAAAGTGTACATGGCAGAGTCAACCAATGTAAAGTAAAATATCAGATCTGGAAGATAGAAGTGTGGTTGGTGATCATAAAATGAAAGGCCTCATAAACACAGCAAAATCAGTCCAACAGTTGTTATATGATGCAAAGAAAACAAGTATTAATTAGTATCACTGGAGAATTAGGAGATAGCACAAAGGGCATATGAAACCTATTCAAGGAAGTAAAAGCGGAAAACTTTCAAGCATGGAAAAAGAAACAGACACACATAAGTGGCATATAAAAGTCCAAATAGTCATGATCAGAAAAACAAATGCACCAAGGCTTACTATAGTCAAGAGTCCAGAATTTCAACACAAGTACAGAATGTTAAAACCTGTTAGAGAAAAAAAAAAAAAAAACGAACAAATCATCTACCATAATCACAGCAGACTTCTCAACACAAACTCGTTAGTCAAGGAGAGTTTTGGGTGAAGCATTTCAAGTCCCCCCACAAAAAAGCCAAAAAAAAATGAAACAAGAAAATCACTCCCCAACTCAGATTGACATACCCTTGAAAATAATCTTTCAAAATTGTTGGAGAAATAAGATTAATTCCACGGTAAGAAAGACCTGAAAAATTCATGACCACCAAACCAGCAGTCCAAAAAATCCTGAAAGATACTCTAGAAAAAGACAGTGAAGGTAACAATTCCTAAAATCCCAATAGAATTAATCTGCTGGGCAAAGCAAGCAATTAAACAGAAGGGAAAGAAAAGGAGACCAAGAACAAGAAAATAATATGACAAGGATAAGCCAATAAATATAAGTTATACCCAACATTGTAAATGGTTTCAATTAACCAATCAAAAGAAAAAGATGGGCAGAATGGATCAAGAAACAAGATCCAACAGTATGTTGCATACAATAAATGAAAGAAATTCATAGATTGAAAGGCAAAGGATGGAAAATAATACTCCAAGGGACAGGAATTTGGAAAAAAGCAAGGGTAGCTATTGTGTTTGCAGACAAAGCAGATTTCAAGGCAGGATGGATCAGAAAAGACAAAGAAGGTCACTATATACTTGGTAAAGAAACAATCCAAGAGAAAGAGATATATATGTGCCAAATACTGGCATACTCAACTATATAAAACAAATGCTAATGGATATTAAAACAAAGATAAGTACTAATACAATTGTAATGAAGGACTTCAATACCCCAAATAGACATAAAAATTATATTTAAAAAATCAGCAAAGAAATATTAAAGCTGAACCAAAACTTGGTAAAAATGGATTTAGTAGATAACTAGCATGTTCCACCCAACAATAATGGAATTCACATTCTTTTCAGCAACACATGGACCTTTCTTCAAAATAAACTACATACTATTTCATAGAACATGCTTAAGTAAATGCAATGGAATTAAAATTATCCCACAGATTTTATCAGATCATAGTGCAATGAAGTTGGAAATTAATGGCAAAAAATCCACAATAACTATATGAACACATGAAAAATAACACTGTCTTGCAAGACTAATGGATCACAGATGAAATTAAAGAAGAAATCAGAAAGTTTTACTACTAAATGATAATACAAATATAAAATACCAGAACTTCTGAGATGTAATAAGTGCAATCTTATGAGGGACATTTATAGCAGTGAATTCCTACATCAGAATAACAAATCCAGTTCAAATAAATAACATAATGTTAAACTTCAATCTTCTAGAAAAAGAACAGCAAGTTAAAATCAAAACATGTATAAGTGAGACAATTATAAAGATTAGAGCACAAATAAACCCATTTGAGACTAACAATATAACAAAATCAATGAATCAAAGAGTTAGTTCTTTGAAAGATTAAACAGATAAAACTTTAGCCAATCTTATAAAAATAGGAAAGATAAGTTTCAGATCCATAGTTATGAATGATAAAAATAGGAAAGATAAGTTTCAGATCCATGCAGTTAAGAATGAAAAGTTGAAATCACAAGAGATTTTGAAGAAATCCAGGAGATTTTCAATACCTACTTTGAGAACCTATACTCTTATAACACAGAAAACTCAGAAAAAATAGACAAATTCCTAGAAAATATGAATTACAAATGCTGAATCAAGAAAATATAAAATCCTAAATAACCCAATATTCATTAATGAAGTTAAAGAAGTAATTTAAAAATAGTACAAAGAAAAACTTAGGTCCTAATGAATTCATTGCTGAATTGTACAAGAACCTTAGATAGATCTAATGTCACTACGCCTCAAAGGCTTTAGTAAACTTGAATGTGAAACAATACTCCCAAAGTCATTCTTGGAAGCAAGCATTACTTTCAGACCTATACTAGAAAAAGATCCAATCAGAGAAGAGAACTATAGTTCAAATTCATACTAAATGGTCAAAAACTGAAAGTTTTCACTCTAAAATCAGGAACAAGACAAGTATGCACACTATCACCATTCCAGTTTTAATTGGTATCACTGAAGAATTAGAAGATAGCTTAGAGGGCATAGAAAACCTATTCAAGGAATTAATAACAGAAAACTTTTCAAGTGTGGAAAAAGAAACAGGAAGTAGCCAGACCAGAAACAGTAGCCAGGCCAATTAGACAAGAGAAAAGAGTATATACAGCAAAGGAAGAAGTTAAATTATCATTGTTTGCTGATGACATGATATTCTACATAGAAAAATCTGAAACCTTCACCAAAAGACTCCTAGACATAATAGCCAAAGTCTGTAGCACATCAAGATACAAAGTCAACATTCAAAAGCCAAAAGCATTACTGTACAAGAATAATAAACTCATGGAGAGAAAAATTATGATCAAACTTTTCATAATTGCATAAAAAAAGGAACACTTAGGAATAAATCTAACAAAGTAAGTGAAAGAGCTATACATTGAAAACTACAGTAGTCTCAAAAAGGAGATTGAAGATGGTATCAGAAAATGGAAATATAATCTCTTGTTCTTCCATAGGCAGAACCAATATAGTTAAAATGGCCAAATGGCCATACTTTCAAAATTGTTATATAGATTAATGCAATTCCAATCAAAATATCAATAGCATACCTCACAAAAGTAGAGAAAACAATCCTAAAATCCATATAGAACCAGAGGAGATCTAGAATACCAAAAGGGATTCTTGGCAACAAGAACAAAAGCAGGGAGCATCAAAATTCTTGCTTTAAAATTATACTACAAAGATGCTGTGATAAAAACAGAATGATAATAGCAAAAAAACTGACATGAACATCAGTGGAACAGAATAGAAAACGTGGAAACAATTCCAAGCACAGTCAGATGCCTTATCTTTGGCAAAGTTCCAAACAACTTCACTGGAAGTACTATAGCCTCTTTAATAAATGGTGCTGGGAAAACTGGCTTTCCATATCTTGAATATTGAATCTAGACCCATATTTCTCAACATGCACTAAACCAAAATTAAGATGGACCAAAGCTAAACATAGAAAATGAAACACTTAAATCTGTTGACAAATACAACAGGTAAAACTCTTAAAGACATAAGTATAAACAAAGACTTTATGAACAAAACTCCAAACAGGAAATATTATGAAAAATCAACAGCTGGGATCACATCAAATTAAAATCTTCTGTATATCAAAAGAAATCACCAGCAGAGTGAAGAGACAGCACACAGAATGGGAAAATTTTCTTTACCAGCTACTCCTCAGAAAGATGACTAAAAAAAAAGTCCTTCCCCCAAATTTTAAGACCCAATTGAAAAATGGGCATCTGTATTTAATAGGCCTTTCTCAGATGACTAAGTAATCAAATATATAAAAAGAATCCTCAATATCACTGGTCATTCAAAAAATGGAAATTGAAACAGCCTTGAGATTCATTCCATCTCACCCCAGAAATAATGGCTAACATCAAGAAATCAACCAACAACAAATTATAGTGAGGCTGTGAGAAAAAAAATTCTCCATTGCTGTAAACTGGTACAACCACTATAGAAATTAGTATGGAGACTCCTTAAACCAAAACTAGAGGTTCCATTTGACCCAGGTGTTCTCTTCATCATCATGTATCTTCCCAAAAGAGTTAAAAGTGCGATACCACAGTGATACATGCATACCCATGTTTATCATAGCACGATTTATAATAGCTAAACCTTGGAAACAGCCCATATACCCATTAACAGATGAATAGGTTAAAATGTGCTATTCATATGCAGTGGAGTACTACTCTGCCATAAAGAATAAACTGGAGTTATTTGTAGGCTCATGGATGCACCTCTAGATCATAGCTGTACATGAAATAAATCAGACACACAAGGTTACACATTTCATTGTTTCTCTTGAGTGAGAAGCCCAAAGGGTAAATAAGGAGCAGAATGGAGGATAGATACTGGGAAGGATGAAGAACATGCTCACATGGGAAGGGAAACAAGAGAGAGGTCTGGAAGAAAGGGAAAGGAAAAGAAGAGAGTGGAAGCAACACACGGACACAAAGCTCTTGTTAATGGAGAGGAGAAAGGTTGAAGGGAGAGAAGGGGAATGGGAAGAAGGAGAATGGAGATACATTGTGTACAGGAATGAATTCCTTGCGAAGAAGGCAATCAATATGTATGACAAGTATGTACGAATAAAAAAATTAAAAATTTAAAAAAGCAGAGAAAGTGATGCCTAAGCCACATACAGTCCCTTGGACACGACAGTCTCCGCCATTTACTCTAATATAGGTGGGAGTCCTTCAACCTGAGGAGAGACTTGCTTTGAGTAAGCTATAGGAACTGTTCACTTAGATAAATAAGATCGATACCTAAAATATGCAATGAGTCTTCCTTAAATTATTCACAGTCTAGTATTTTTTTCTGCTAAAGAAACTAGAAAAATTGGGCCTGGGGATTTAGTTTAGTGGCATAATCGCCTGCCTTGCAAGCGTGCAGTCGTGAGTTTGATCCCTGGTACAAAAAAAAAAAAAAAAAAGAAGGAAACTAGAAAAGCACAGTGACAGTCATTTGGAATAATCCAGTGTTCAAAAGTTTTCAGAAGAAAAGAAGAAAAGTGTAGTAACGGTCCAATCAGATATTAGCCATATCATAAATTTATCTTAATACACTTTGATGCAAGAATAGATGATGTAAATGTGTAGATTTGTGGTTTTGATCATTCTAGTACTCAGAATCATTATTAAAAATGCAGTCAATAAATAATATTAGGAACTGGCTATTTGAAACTTAAATGAAATATTTGCAAATACCCATGAGGTTTTATATATATATATATATATATATATATATATATATATATATATATTTCTTTTTTTTTTTTTTTTTTTTTTTGTACTGGGGATCAAACTCATGCTTGCCATGCAGGTGCTTATGGCACTGAGCTAAATTCCTGCCTCCCTTCCCCATGAGGTCTTATAACAAAATAAATTTCAGTTATTTGAAAATACATTCACATTGAGTTGAGTGCATGATAGTGCACATTTGTAATTTCAGTACTCTTGGAGGCTAAGGTAGGAGGACAATTTAGTGAGTCTCAAAATTAAAAACTAAATAAAAAACTAAAATGAAAATTTAAAATGGCTGAAGATACACTTCAGTATGAAGGCTCTGGGCTCAATCCCCTATACTGTAAAATGCATACATATATGAATTTACAAAAGGTCTAGAAAACAATGTTGAAGAATGTCTGTCTGGAGTTAGTTGGTTAAGTGTCATACCATGGATATCAAGTGTTCTCCAAAGGCCCATGTACTAAAGGCTTGAATCCAGCATTGTACTGTTAGGAGATGGCAGAAACTTGAACAAACACAGACTAGTAGGTTGTGTTTAGGTCCTTGGGGTATTCTCTGGAAAAATACTATGGGGCCTTTTGTAGTCAGGGTTTACAAGGGAAAAGATTTAATGCAGGACACATGATGTATAAGATTATTTTCTAATATTCACCAAGGAATCAAATGCAGAAGAGTGCTGGAGATCTGTCCACATGCTAGAGACCCAAATAATCCCGCTGAGGGACTGCATCCCATACCAATGTCTTGCACAGGTCCAGCTGGAAGCCTAGAGCCCATGGCAATGTCTCATGCAAGTCTGCATCAAAGATCTCCACTGGGTAGACCCAAAGGACCATGGTAGAAGCTAAAATGTTTGTACCAGCAGCATGAAAGATCTGTGTCACCCAGCTGAGAGATCTGCACTGGAGTCAGGAGGTGACACTCCCATGAGGACCGGAGCTACCTCAAAGAGAGCTGCTGCCCTCCTCAGTGACAAAAAGGACCCAAGCTCTTCCAGTGATAACAGCAGAGCTCATATCAGGAAAGCCAGCCTGTTGGGCTCCTCCAGGAAAAGACACAGCATATCATCTTCCCTTCCAGTTCTCTTTTTATGCTGTTGGCAACAATCCTCAGGTGGGCCTTCCACACCCAGCACCATGCTGATTCAGTTCAGCTGGGTGTTACAAGTTGCCTATCAGTTAATCCACCACAGACCTCAAACCCCTCTTTGTCCTTCTTTTGTTCCTGGATTATAATGTGAGTAGTATTGCTCCCTCATATACTCCGCCACGATATTCTGCCACACGCCCAAACCAAGCATGGGTCAAGACCCTCACATGGGTGAGACCAAGTAAACTTTTTATGTTTACATGCTGATTATCTCAAGTATTTATTACAGTGACAAAAACTAATGCATTATATCTGTGTATTGAAGTGCAGAAAATCATAATAACATAGCCAAATCACATATATACTAAGCAAAACATTAAAGAGTATAATTATATTAATACATAATACAAGTATAAACATAAAACCCAAAACCTAAAAATATTAAAATGGAAAATGACTAGAATTTTCTTGAAATTGAAAATATTTATAACAGATACATTTATATTTATATAAGAAACACATAAAATACAACTTTATAAAAACTAATTATTGTTAATATATAATAGAAGTATAAACATAAAATTAAAACCCAAAATCTAAAAAAATTAAAATGGAAAATGACTAGACTTTACTTGAAATTGAAACTATTTACAATGGATACATATATATGTATGTAAGAAACACATAAAAATACAACTTTATAAAAACTAATATACAAACTAATATAAGCAGAACTTATTCAATTCTAATTTTGAATTAAAATATTCAGTAAAAAGAGAAAGCAATGATATTATTTCCAGCTAGTAGTTTGACAAAATTAAAATAATGAAATGATTAGAAATGAATGATATAGCCAAACAAGGAGGGTATAGAAATATGACAGTTAAATATTAACCTAATCTGTTCAAAGCACACATCTATGAATTTGTGTAAAGTTTCTAAATGTATTTATCACTTGGAAAATGTGATAGATTTGATGAAAGTACCATCAAAGAATAATAATACAGATCAATGAAATAATAAAAATTAAAAGTAGACCTAAAACTCAGTACATTACAAATAAGTTTTCAAATCAGTACGTAAACATATTTTATTCCATAATATTTCATAACTGGTCTTCAGTGTTGAAAGAAGACTGGACCCCTACCTCACAGTGTATCACAAATAAATTCCAAGAAGTTTATAATTTTGAATGTCAAAAAATTAAAAAAGAATTTGCAAAATATATTCTCAGGTAGTACAATCCCACTCTTAGACATTTACCTTGGCGATATAAAAAAGTTTCCAAGCAGTTTCTATAGGAAGAAAACTATTAGAAACACCCAAGTAGCAATCAATAGAATGTTTTCAATGTACATCTATGTAATAAAAGGCAATATAGCTACTTAAAAAGAAAGATCTGGGTTTACGTAGAAAGGCCTCATAGCTATTTCATTTGCTAAAACAAAGGTAAAGTTAAAACCAGTATGTTTCGTATGTTTTTATGTATGTTTTAAAAAGGAGTTCTATGTAAATAATAATTGTACCAATTATAGTAATAATAAAATAGTAGCAGTACTCAGCACCCATTAATCATCACTCTGTGCCAGGTACAATTTAAACATGTTATGTGCTTTGCCTGTTAACAACTCTAGCAGATAAGCATATCAATAGCCCCTTGTGTCTCAGAAAGTCAACGTAAATTGCCTGTAGTTCTAGTAAATGGCTAATCCAGGATTCGAAACAAGACAGTCTGGCTCCAATTCCCGTGCCGTTAACCTTTACTGTACTATAGACATGCACACGTCACCCACCACAAACACTTGATTATTTTCTGAATGCAAAAATTTATTTAATTGTAGTTTCCTGGGGGTAGAAGGATTAATGTTCAGTCCTGCATCTAAGACACCTACAATTTCACAGCTGACTTTCTACACTGACTGGATTTAAAGGAAATACAAGAAGTACAAGTGTTTTGTTTTCTTACTGATTAAAAAATAAGAGAATCAGCAGATAGAAAGAGAGATAAAGAAAGGGAGAAAGAAAGAAAAAAGGAAGGCAGATAGGGAGAGAAGGATGGAGGGAGGGAGGAGACAGAGACCCCCAACTTTCTCAGGATCTCCAGAGACACTGACCGGGCTGGCAGGACTTCCTCCCCGTGGTGCAGAGAAATGAAACCTGAAGTTGCCCACTGGAGGGCAACTGGCCCTTGGTCTCTGCTTTCCTTCCTCAGGAGGCACACAGACTGACTTTCTGAGGCAGACCTTGGGCGCCACTGGGTTGCATTTCCTATCAGCAAAGAGATCAGAGAAGGACGCTGTCCTCTTTATCTGTCAATCACATTCTCTTCTTTGCTGTGTACCTGACACGGTGATACCCAGGAGCTGAGAGTGCTGCCGGACTGGGAACAGACAACAATGCTGAGGGTGTGCTCACTTACTGTCCCCTGGGAAGGGAGGCCTGGGAGCTGGCACTAGTTGGCCACATCCCTGGCAGAAGGGCTCGCTTTCTTTGGCAGGGACGGGGTCACCATATGTCTCCAGACACTGGCTAATTTGCCATGTCCAAAGGGAGGTTAAGTATGTCTTCTCTGGAGGACTTGGGTATCTACAGAGTACGCTGGCAAGCTCCTGACTGCCACCTGAACCTCCAGCCCACTGCACTGTTGTTTTCCCTGTGCCAAGGATGAAGAGAGAGACCTGGCCATTATGGTTGGGGCAGAGACAAATAAAATCAGCCCTCTGGAAATCCACAGTGAGCATGAACTGGCAAAGCACCTTGGTCAAAAAGAAGAAAAATAAAAAAGAATTTTTAAGAGGTCCAAATTTCTTCCTCCCATGTACTGTTCAGTAGTGCTTTCCTAAGAGCTCGCCTTAATTTCTTCAGGAAAGGGTGCAAACCCAATCTTAAGAGTGATATTGTGACTGACAGAGTCAAAAGATTGGAAGAATTGTAACTGGCGATTATGCAGGAATGCTAATAAGGGGTGTGTGTGTGTGTGCGCGCGCACGCACGCATGTCTGTGTGTGTGTGTGTGTGTGTGTGTACACAGACAAGGTACAGAACTCCCTTGCAACAGTGACCCCTCAGTGCTGAATATTTTACAAGATGGAGATGTGGAGATAAAAGCCCAGAAGGCGGATGACCTAGTTGGACTTGTGATATTCTGAACCGAAGAAATATATGTAGTATTTCTATATATCATTGTTCTGCCTGCTTTGTGATTATTTCTTTAAAAAAAAATCTAAGTTAACCAGACTCATTGGATTTTTGCAAGAAATTATTGAAATTGGTCTGGTTCTCAAACCATTTGGTCTCAGGGCCACACTGCACCCCCAAATAGTGTCAAAGACTCTGAAAAGTCTTTGTTTGTATGAGTTATATTTGTCTATATTTACAGTATTTTAAATCACAACTTAAAATATTTTTTAAATATAGTAACACTAAAATAGTAACGAAGTGATTTCATGTTAATGTAACACTTTATGAAAAAGAACACTATGCATGCATTCTAACTGATGAGAATAAAGTTAACGACTAGTGATGTAATACTCCTTTTCTCCCTATTCTCTTTAATGTGTGTCTTCATAAACAGAAAACTGGAGTTTTATTTTTTGGTGATACTGGGGATTGAATCAGTAAATTACATGTCTAGCCTTTCTTTCTTTCTTTCTTTCTTTCTTTCTTTCTTTCTTTCTCTCTCTCTCTCTCTCCCTCTTTCTTTCTTTCTTTCTTTCTTTCTTTCTTTCTTTCTTTCTTTCTTTCTTTTTTTCTTTCTTCTTCAACCAGGATCTCACTAAGTTGCTAAGTTTCCCAGGCTGCATTTGAACTTGTGCTTCTCTTGCCTCAGCCTCCAGAGTGCTGGGATTAGAAGCATTAATCCCAAATCCATTTTAGCTGCATTCTCATATCTGCTTCTGCTTTCTACTTGTGTTATTACTATAGCCTCTGCAAAACCCCATTGTATGCTCTTAGGAGAATAAAGGTAAGATGATATAAATCATACCTTATTATTTTTATACTGAGAACTAGTTTCACAGCAGAGACCCACTAAAAGGGTTTCAGGGATCCTTAGGTATCCCACAGCCATACTTTGAAAACTATCAATCTGATTAATAAGTAGACAAGAAGGTCATTGTGGTGAGTGCAGAAAATCATTAGTTACTGGACTGAGTAAAACGTTACCAGCACTATTGTTTCCATTAATCAGCTACTCACCGGAAGATGGGTCTCTGCATTTGAAGGCCAATTATGATATTGAAAATCAAGCCATGTGACATTCTGTTTTGGGAAAATCATGCAGAAAAAGACACATCTTCAGCTTAACGATAATAGCAACCCAGAGGCCACACTTAATTTCTAGGAAATTTAAGAACTTCTGATTTAGAAGTTAGAAACCTAATCACATTTTTTTTCTTAAAATAAGTTATATTTGCAACCACTACCAAGGTCATTTTGCATAAGTGATGCTCCAACTGTAATTCAGTCACAGGTTAAGTTGGGCATGCCAGGTTTTTGGTTGGAAATTTATTTTTATCTTTCAAGGATTTGTGGGAAGACGATAAGCAAATAGATGGAAAAGACTATTGGGAAGTTAGTGCAATAAAATATAAGATTTATTTGTTTATTCCTCGTATGTGGTTGATTTTTGGAAGTGTCTGCGTGGGATAGCTGCCATGTTCATGTTCAGAATCTGACCTTCAGGGAATATATGGACCACACAGGAATCTGACCTTCAGGGAATATATGCACCACACAGAGAGCTGAAATGGGAATAAGCGGTAAGAAGATTAATGCATTAAAACTGAATAATAATTTCTTACAAGGTCATGAATCTGAAAAACACAAATTGGCTTATGGCAAATGGACCTAATGGCCTATTAGATTATTTGTTACAGCAATTCTTCCCCTTAGTAACTAGAGACTGCTATAGATGATGAAAACAGTGATTTTGTAGCACAATAATCCCAAATAACAAGAATATATGAATGCACATATATACATGCATACACACACACATACTGGGTATGGGCCTTCTAGTTAGGTCAGTTTATCCAAACCCAACCTTGCTAAAATTTGTAACTTCAGAATATTAAGATATTCTGGTTTATACTAAGAAGCAGAGTCTTATTGCCTCACTGATTTGGCCTGTATAAGGCCTGTATAAGGCTATGAGGATTAAATGAGCTTGTATTGCAAAGCACATAGTTTATTGCCTGGTACTTGGACTCAGAGAATATACTTCCTCTCCCTCCATCATCTGGTTCCAAAGGATAGAACAACCCACAGTCCTAAAGACCTTTCAGCTGTGTATTTTAACCCAAGGATTCTGCCTCTGTGAAAGATGCTTTAATGGGAAGAGGTGGCATTAAAATTAATTTCCTTTAGATTTAAGAATTTAATTCCTTAGTTAGAAGAGCTATTTCCTCAGGGTTTTGAGTGGAACATATTGCTAGAAAAATAAATTCTCAGAAGAAATATGAAGTGTCTTGTGGTTGAGAGTTGCGTGAGAGGATGCATTTTGTAAACAACTGCATTATTTAGATTTGTGATTGGCCTGAAATTTAAGATTAATTGTGTACAAGCAAACCAGACTAGATTTGCTAGTTTGTTTAGTGTTATTCCAAGAGGAGTCTTCAAAATAATGACTTATGATGCGTGAACGAAGCAGTGCTAAAGCATGCACGCACACACACACACACACACTCATGCACACACACATACACACATGCACACACACACATACACACAGAGGCAATTATTTAATGTCAATGCAGAAATATATTTTAAGGATAATCTTCATTATTTTGCAGTTGTGGGAGCCCTTCCCCTAGACCTTTTGGACTTATGTGGGAAATTTTTTGTTCTTGGAATAAACCCTAGGAAGTGTGCTCCATTTCTGATACTAACTTCACACTTCAAGGGACCAGAGAAACAACATGTCTTACACTGTGAGGAGGCAAAGCACATCCTTTCTTGAAACTGACATTTCAGAGAACTTGGGACTTTCTTCATTCCCTGGTGTCCCAAGAACTAGTTAGAAGTATTAAGACTAGAACCTTTGGCTTATGTGCCTTAGAGTTTACTTAAATAAATCTCTGTCATTGTGACAGAGATGTATTCACTGTTTAGTGAGTAAGAATAATACTTAATCTGGAACTGCACA
>PVJX010025949.1:0-26342 GCA_004027295.1 Dolichotis patagonum | reverse complement strand
GGTTTTATTCTGTTTTGTTTGACTTTATTATGTGGGGTAGTATGAACAGCTGTTTTGAAGAAAACATTATGACAGCTATTGCTGATTTAATATCATCCTTCTTAGAAGTCTTACCAGGCTTCTATTCTTCTACTACCATTGGTTCTATCTATCACATTGTGTCTTACTGGGATTTGAATATGTGTGATAGTATAAACAAAATTTTTTAATCGAAAATGAGATATTATAGTACCCATTGATCATTCTCTGTTATTCGGTTCAGAATGCCCTGTAATTCTCTCACTCTTTGAATGGTTTTATAATATTTTGTTATGTTTGGTATTTGAAACTATGTATTTGAAACTATGCTCAACTCTAGCAGAGAAAGAGATATTGTGATAGCTACTGTTAATGTCTTGTTGTCTTAATGTAAAGTACTGTGTTGCCTATGTTGTCCTGTTCTGATCTGCTTTGTTCTTCCCTCTTTTGTTTTATTCTCTTTAAAATAAAAAATAAATAAATAAATAAAATTAAAAAATAAAAAAAAAGAATAAGCACTTTCTTCTTTGAAAATTTTAAGTGTACAATAGAGTTTTGTTAACTCTAACTGTATGGCCATACATTAGATCTCCAGAACTTACTCAACTTACATACCTGTAACTTTGTACCTCTTGACCAATATCTTCCCATTCCCTCATCTAAACTAATTTGCAAGACCCTGTTTGTAGACAAGGAAGCTTATTAATTAGCTAGAACTTACAGAAAAGAACTCAGGACAACTCCTCAAAATTATACTGCATACTATGTGGTATATGTTGAAATTTCCCTCACCCCATAAAGTTATAATAACTGCTTATTTCATATGAATGTGAAAAGTTCAAGAACCAAACAAGTTCTGATTCCAAGCAACAGTTCATCTTTGTAGAAATGTTAGTTTTTCTACTGCTGGAAGGAGGTTGTGGAATAAACACTGATTCATGCATCCAACAGAGGCTTAAAATTCTAGGACAGGATGTGAACAAAGTCATCTATTTTGTTTACAGGCAACAGAGATGAGTGTACGAGAATGCCTGGAGTTAATGCTAGGACAGAAACACAAGGAATTCCTTCTTTTTAAGTTTGATAATTATTGGAGTGGGGGACAGAAGGAATGTTGTTATGAAGGGCAAAATGGTAACAAGGAGTCCACTAAGAAATAGAATTCAGGGCCGGGGATTTAGCTCAGTGGCTCAAGCGCTTGCCTGGTAAGCTCGAAGTCATGAGTTCAATCCCTGGTACCAAAAATAAATAAATAAAATAAAGTACTTAGTTCTTTTAAAAAAAAATAGAATTTGTTGCCACTTGGTTCAAATGAAGAGATTTTAATGAAGGTCTGCTGTATTAAGTACTAATGATATAAGCAAGGAGTACACAGGACACCCAGAAACCAGTAGTAAACAGTACTCATGCCACCAACAGGTCAGAAACAGGAAATTGTGCTACCAGACTTGAGAGAAAATTCAGGACTCTGTTACCAGTTAGAGACTAGTTTCCCACACAGAAAGGAAGTGCCTCAGCCTTTCTCCTCCTCACTCTCTGATGTACTGCTCTCTCCATCGACTGAACACAACTGCAAGATGCTATTGAGAAGACCTGCATGGCACCTTCAGTGGGGGTCAGCCTTCTAGGGCAAAAAGCTGGCCACAAAGGGCAGAGGAAGCATCTTAAGGGGCCAGAGGATATCTGCATAAGGCTGTTTGGAAATCTGCATAATGCCAGTATAAAAATGAGTTTAATCTATCAAATAAGAAGCCATCATCAATGCTAGGTCAAAACGTTGGCATTTAAATCATTAATTCTTGGCAAGTTCCTCAGGCACGTGCCAGTTATGTGGTCTGGTCCTTCCTCCCTCCACATCAAAAAATGATTGGAACAGAATTAACAACACAATATGAGTGTGCATTGCCCGAGGCTGAAAGATCATTGCATTCCAGACCTATGAGTTCTGGACCTCTTTAATAAGCACTATGCTAATTCTAAAATTAGACCAGTCTCTTGGACACCTGGCATCCAAAAACAGTGAGTTAGTTTTTTTGCAGTGTACTCATGACCTTCTGGTGACATAAAGTTGCTTTGGATTCTGGATAATCTATTTTCTCTAATTCCTGTTTTGTTTGTACATCTAGCCCACCTAGCAGGAGAGAATCAAGCTGTAGAAAAAAGAGCTCTAAATCTCTCCCCCAAAGTACTGGGTTCATTTGCAACAGAGTGTGCAATTCAGGTCTAAAAGTGCTCTCAAAAACAGTGGAGATAGGGGTAAAAGGCAACTGAAAGGGCATTGGTAGAGTCTTTAGATATAAATTGTAGGTATCCAAATCAGAAAGGAATCTCTATTTGCTGAACCCATTATCTTTATATGACAAATCCTAAGGAATTTAGTAAAAAAATAACAGAAATAATGAGATCTGCAAGGTTTTAGATCAATATTTAAATAAATCAATGTATTTCTGAACACCTATAATGAATAATCCAACATAACATTAACAAAACCATTCCATTTACAATAGCATCAAAAAGAATAAAATAGGAATAAATTTATTAAAACGAAATGTAAACTTTAGTTGCCTAGCATGCATGAGACTCTGGCTTTAATTCCCAATACTGAAAAAAAAACTGAAAAGTTTGTGTTTCAAAGAACATCAAGAAAATAAAAAGACAATTTACCAATGGAAGAAAGCTTTTGCAATTCATATATATGATAAGGGATTTATATCTAAAGTATATAAAGAATACCTATAATACTAAAAAAAAAAAACAAAAAACACCAAGTTCACAAATGGGAAAGAATTTGAAGAGACATCTCTCCAAAGAAGGTATACAGGCAGCCAATAACCACATGGAGTGATGTTTGATATCATTAATCATCAGGGATATGCAAATCAGAATCACTTCACACCCACTATAATTGTGAATCAAAAAGTCAGATAATAAGTATTGGCAAGATGTGGAAAAATAAATCAAAACCCTCAAATACTTCTGATGGAAATGTAAAACTTAGCCAATTTGGTAAAGTCTGGCAGTTCCTCAAACACTTAAACATTGAGTTAATCTATAACACAACAATCCACTTCTAGATATGTACCTGAGAAAAAATGTAAACCCAAAATGTACACAAACTCTACACAAAAACATGTACATGAATGCTCTTAGCAGCATTATCAAGAAATAATCAAAGGGTGGAAAGATCTCAAATGCAGACCAATTGATGAATGAGTACACAAAAATATCCATACAATTGGGTATTATATTATTCAGCTATAAAAAGGAATAACATACCAAGCAAGCTACAACATGAATAAACCTTGAAAACACTATGCTAAATGAAAGAAACGAGTCACAAAAACCCATATATTACATGGTTCTGTTTATATAAAGTGCCCAGAATAGGCCCAAAGAGAAAAAGTAGATTAGTGGTTGCTAAGGAAGAGGGAAGGATAAAAGCAATGAATGGTAGCTAAAGGATAGGGGGTTTCTTGTTGTGATTATGAAAATGTTTGCAAGTCAACTGTGGTGATGGTTGCACATATCTGTGACTCTGGTTAAAACCACTGAATTGCACATTCCAAGTGGGGGGAACTGTTTGCTACATGAATTGTCTCTGCAAAGCTGTTTTTTTTAAATGACGGTAATAATACACTTTGTCCTCCTCATATCTCAAACGGTAGTTGGAAACATCAAACAAGAGTTTATGTAAAAGTAGCTGGTACTCTAAGCACTGCTATACAAATGTAACCTATTACTTACTGAATAGGATTAATCAGCTTTTCATCAGCACCTGTCACTACAAAACTCAGAAGCTGCTGTTCCTGAAACTACCTTCACTCCAATTACAGTTCCTTTTCTTCGGAGTCTGAACCACTCTGACAGAACCCAGCTCTAGAAATAGTGCTGCGAAACTGCCCGTGGAATATTTCTTACTAGCATAGCCTTTTTAAACAGAAAATAATGTTTCTTTTATGTGTTTTTCTAAAACTCAACTGCATACAATTATCACACATACCAAGTTCCTCATTACATCAACCTTGGATCCCACATGGCTCTTAGAAGGCTTTGCCAATGACAATGGCTCCTTTCCTCTCCTGTTCTCAAACCCAGCGTCACATTTGAGTGACTATAGTAGCCAGCAGTGTGAATGTACAAAAGGAGCTGAGAGTGACATTTACTGGGAGTGGGAGTTGGAGGTTAGCACAGCCAGGAGTTTGGCCTTGGCCAGGCCTGTGGCTGCAGCCTGTGGTTTTACCTAGGAGAAGTAAGGGGAGACTGAATTAGCCTTGCTGGTGATACCTTCTTGGTGTGGCATGACATAGCCTCTCTCACTCCCCAAAAAGCATGCCAAGTGACCTTCCTTTTCTACCCAATTGTATAACTTTAGACCACAGTCCCCCCCCCCGATTTGATTTGCAAACAACTGATGCCTTTTTGTCTTCCTAAAAATTCAGTTAATAGTCTTTAATGATAATAACTCCTCTAGCCTTCCTTCCCTGCCTTCCTTTCTTCCTCTCTTCCTCCTTCCCTTCTTTCTCTCCTTCCTTCCTTCTCCAGCCCCTCTAGTGCCAGATGTAAGTGTTATGAACCTCTTGCCCTGTGAAGATGACAAAACTGAGAACCAGGGAGACTCCTTTGGTACTGAGCAAAGTCATACAGCTGCGAGCACGGAGCTGTGCCTCCAGTTCTGGCTGTGTTTGGCAGCACAGTCTTGTCTTCAGCTCTATTGTGTTGCCCCTTGAAATCAGGTGCCCTATTAAATTTCCTAACTTATTGGGCAGTAAGGCATTTGCAGAACGTATACAATGGTTTCGCACCTCTGCTTCCCCACATAAATGTAGATCTGAGCGTATGTGTTTATCCCTTTCCCAGATCCCTTGATTTACCCTCAAAAACAAAGGAAATCTGGACATCCGGGTTGCGGTCAGATTTTGCAGAAAAATTGTGGAGTAGCGGCGCCCTCGGGTGGTCACTCATGTTTCCACAGCCAGCCTGGAAGGAAGAAGTGAAAGGATTAGGCTGCCACCATCCGTTGGGTGGGTTTTGTGGATACACTAGGCCTTAGGAACTCCGGGGACCGGCGGGGAGGAGGCTGCCTCAGCCTCTTTGCAGTCTGACTTAGTTCTCATTGCCCCAGCCCAATTTGCAAAAGCATGAAATGCATTTCTGTTTAATGTGCAAGTCATTCCAATAGCCCTGGATTGCATTAGTCTGGAGTCTCCAGAGAAACAGAACCAGAACTCTGTGTGTGTGTGTGTGTGTGTGTGTGTGTGTGTGTGTGTGTTACTACAAGGAATTGGTAGCACTCCAAATTCTTCAGCCAACAAGCTTAAGACCCAGGAGAGCAGATGACATAAATCCCAATCTGGCAGAAGACATGACCCAGCCCAAAGATAGCAGAGAGAAAAAGAAATCTTCCGTAATCTGACTTCTAATCTATTCAGACCTTCGACAGATTGAATGACATCTATACACGTGGGGGGATCCACTATTCAAATGTAATCTCATCCAATAATACTTTCCCAGACACACTCAGAAATCCTGTTTGGCCAAGTGTCTGGGTCCTCCATGGCCCAGTCTCATTGACAGGTAAGACTGAACTTCACACCTGGCAGTAGCACCTGTCACTCACACTTCAGTTTGGTTGTCTATGACCAGGTCACTCTTGATTTAGACAGCAGAGGGTCCAGCGTCAAACCTAGCATAAGATCTAACAGAACAAACTCAAAGATTTGGGCCTCAGGTAAACAAAACACAGTAGTTGTCTAATTACATATCCATGTCTTTCCAGAGAACAATGAGCTCTTTCATTTAGGAACTGTTGCAGGTCACTGCATTCTCAGTGCTGAGCTTGGTGTCTGACACATAGCAGGTGCTCAATAAATATTTGATGACCCGTGATAGCTGGATCAGTCAGGAAGTGATAGAGTGGAGCCAGCTGGCTGTCTCCCCAGGGGCAGGGTTGGCTTCACTTTTTACTTGGAGCTAATTAAAAATCACCCTCACCTCTGGTCAGAATCTGGACGAGCTTTTATGAACTGGTGTCCAGGCATTCTCCTCAGACAGCTATGAGAAACCTTTGTAGAATCCCAGCTTTGCTTGTTGTCACTGTGGTTATCTAAAATGTCAAAACCAATAGGACCTCTTTGGGGTAAACCAGAAAGGTATTGGAGAATCTGGTGGCACTCTGGGTGCTTCCAAGAGAGAATCAAAATTCTTATTAGGTGGAAACTGTCACACCAGTACATCTGCTCCGCTGACAGGAATGTCCCCAAATGCTGAGTCTGGTTTCCGGAAGCATATGGAGAAGTGTGAAGAGACCCAGCCCAGCTTCCTCAAACTTAGCTGCTAGAAGCCCCTGCTGTTCAGGAAATACAAGAAAGAGAAACATAACTTCCTCTTATATAATCCTCTCCATTTATCTGTGAGAAACAGTGAAGGTGGCCCCAGGGACAGCCTCGGCGGAGTGACGGAGAAGCAGGTGCAAGCCTTCCACAGAAGTACAGGAGCCCAGCAACCCTCGCCCCCCCCAAACTCCACTGAGGCACTGCTTCTGCCAACCCCGAGAGTGGGTAGCAACAAAGAAATGGGCTCCGGAATCAAAACTGCCCTCAAGTCACGACTGTCATTCACTAGCTTGAACCATTACAGAGGTGGCACCAAAGGGTAGCTTGAAGGAGCATTAGCTACCAAGATCACCGTGAGACCCCAAAAACCCACCCAAACAATCATCATCATCATGTGGACAGTTGAATGTAAGTATATTAGAAATTTGGAGTATTTTTATTATGTATGATCCAAGTTGCCACTCTAAGCCCCATCTATGTGAATTCTGCCGCCAACACTGACAAATCACTTCTACTCCCTCTTCTATTAAAACAGTAAAAGCTACCATAGCTACTGAGTATTTTCTGTCTGCCACGCACCAAGGTAGATGTTTTTATGACAATTATCTTATTTACTCCTCCAGACAACAGTATCAAGTAGCCCTTAGCCACTTTGTGCCTCGGTTTCTCAAGTTGTAAGACAGAGATACAATGCCTAGCTCTTGGGCCTTGTGGTGCCTTCTCTTACCAGAAGGGTCTCTAAGTAAATTCCTACAGCAAAAAAGAGTCAGTCTGGAGTGGGCTGGGCCCAGGAGTTTTGAAAGAAATATAAGGTTATAGAAAACATGAATGATGTCTGAGGTTTGAAGGCCAGTTGTGTAGAGACACAAGAACAATCTGGACGAGAGTAAAGGACTAAAGGAGTGTCTGATAGGAAATAGTATTTGCCACGTCCACTTCAGGTACATGAAGATGGTGTTTCCCAAAGACCCAGCATGGTAACTGTGGGCGAACTGATTCCCAGGAAAGAACAAGACCTAGCTTCCTGTCCATTGTGTTTCAGCTGGTGCTCCATGTTATGGCCTGACACCCAGATGAAGCTCAATGAATAGTGATCTGAGTATTGATTGAAAGAATAAAGAAATCTATAAACTGTGAGCTCTTCAAAACAGGAACAGTTCCAGCAAATGTCTGGTCACCACAAAGGAAAGGCACGTGTTGGCTCTATCTGGCCAATTTCTTCACGGGAAAACCCTCTGAAGAGAAAGGGATTGCACAGGTCTCTAAAAAACAGTCTCCTTGGGCATCCCTGGGACACTACTCAGACTTTAACAACAACGAACTGGAAGACACCAAAAAGCCTGTGGTAGCCGGGATACAGCTCCGTGGCACAGTGCCTGCCTGCCAAGTGCTAGGTTGTGAGTTCCATTCCTGGTATCAAAAAAGAAAAAAAAAAGCCTGTGGTTTTGAGAAAACCAATGTTGGGAGATTAGCCCTGGGCTGCTGAAGATCTGAATTGAAAAAGTAATTAAGGAAGGAACATTAAATGAAGCTGCTGATTTCACCATTTATTAACAAAAATTACTGTGGCTCTACTATATGTCAGCACCCAACCAAGCGGTGGTGTTAGAATGTATTATAATAGGGACTGGGAGTGTAGCTCAGTGGTAGAGCACTTGCCTACTGCATGCAAGGGTTTTAGCCCTAGCACCCCCACAGAAAAGATTATAGATCACAACACTCTCCAAGCCCCACTTCCCGAGCCAAGACCGAGGCCATCCAAGGCCAAGAACCACAGCAAACATCTGCACCAGCTATGGATCCTGATCACTTTTCTGGTGGGAGTTTGGACACAAGTACAAATATCACTCACCACTCTAGCAGTCCTACCTTCTAGGAAAATGGATCTGGGAAGTGTTTTTGTTTGTCTGTTTGATCAGAAAGCTGGTGTGTATGACATTGATAATAGTGACCACAAGCAAAATGTGGGACAGTGCCTGGTACCAGGTGAAAGTGATCACATATCATACTGTTTATTACTTCACACCAGGAGAGGACCCAGAAAAGGAAAGAGAACTGAAGCCCTGGCTGGGTTGTTTAAACAAAACTCTGACTTGCTTCTAGTAGGATATACAGGTTTCCATTTATGATTCATTTCATAGTTGAGGAAATCAGCATGCATGTTAAAAGAATATGTCAGTCTTCTTTTTTTAGTTTGTATTTTGGGCTCATTTGAGAGTTGCAGAAAAAATTATAAAATAATATGAAGAATTCTCTTACATCCTTCACCCATTCCAATAATACTAATATTTATATGACCATAGAATTATTATCAAGAGTTGAAACTAATATGGTACTGTCTTAGTTACTTTTTACTCATCGCTGAGACAAAATACCTGATGCCCAAAGTTGGGAAAGGAAAGGTTTATTTCTTACAGTTTTTGGAGGTTTCAGTCCACACTCAGTTGGGTCCAAGGCAGGATGGCATGGCTGGCCGCAGTTCTCAGTGACTGCAAACAGCAAGGCAGAAAACAGCAAGAGCGTCACCCCTTCTTCCAGCCATTACATTGTATGCTGGCTCTACCCCTAGGCCAGTGTAGCACTGACACCATCAATCCAAGCACTAGACAATGAACCAATCACAAATGCACAACACAAACGCATGAGGCCTGGCGCCCACCAACATAACCCATAACAGGTACATTATTGTTAACTGAACAACAGGTCTTATCAAATTTTGCCATTTTTTGCACAGGCGCTGTCTGAGCTAAATCCACTCATAATCGTCCTCTTTCTGCATGTATTTGATTTCCTTATGATGTATTGTCATTACTTTCACTGGGTCATAACCTTTGACTCCAAATTGTCTTGGAGTCATTAGCATTCATGGAACCCAAAAAGTATTCAATGGACATTCATGAAACACTCTGCAATGAACACAGCCACTAAATTCAGTGTGTGAATCTTGTCTGAACCTGGACCCAAACAAGCCAATTATAAAAGAACATTTATAAGACAATCTAGCAAATTTCAATATAGGTTGGATGATGAATGATATTGACGGTATCATTTTCTTAGATGTGACAATAATTTTTAATTATATTAAAAATATTTTATTCCCTGAAATAAAATACATAATGAAGTATTTATACATAAAAGGATATGGTGACAGAGATTTGCTTAAAGTAATCCAGGAAAAAAGTGTGGAGAAACAAATGGCACAGAATAACAAATGTGAATCATTATTTTTAAAATATTTTTTCTTTGTACATGTTTGAAGTACTTAATGGTCACATTTATCATGGGGAGTTTGTACATGTACATAACACATCTTACATAACACATCTTAAGTCTTTTTTCATGCCCCCTCCAACTCTTTTTTTTTTTTTTTTTTTTTTGGTATCCGGGATCGAACTCATGACCTTGAGCTTACAGGCAGGTGCTTATGACACTGAGCTAAATCCTCAGCCTTCTCCTCCAACTCTTTTTCCCATTAATCATATTGAATGAAGCATGTGATATGAACATGGATTTCTATTACATTTTTGTAATCCTATGTGTTACTATAATTTCTAAAATAAAAAATTAAATTTATAGATAGAAAACAGTTATTTCAGCTAATCTGCCTTATAAAACACCACACTGCTCTACTACTATAATTTTATTCTGCATTCTCTGAAAATTGGTCATTTTATCTACAACATCAAGAGCAAAACACTACATTCTCTGTAGCCACCTGGATATTACCTTTGGATTCTCAATCTGCATGACATTCTCCTCTTAGTGGCTTTTTCTTGGGGATATTTCCCTCTTTAGTTGCTTTCTTCTCAGGCAAATTCTTCAATGAGTTCCTGGAAACAATATATCATTGGAATATATTTGCAAAATGTTTTTCCTGGAATTCAAAGTATAATGGCAAACTTAGTGTGTCTATACCTTTCGCTTTACCTATTGTAGCCTATCTTCAGCAAATATTCCCCCTTTCTTCTTGCTAAGTCCTTTCATTACTCCTTAAAGAGGTTTCAGATGCCATTTGATCCCAGTGTTGGATTAGATACATCACTTAGCCTCTTGGAGGCTCGAGCTCTCCATTTATAAAATGAGGCTAGCATCTATCTAGCACAAGGTCACTAGGAGAATTTCAGAGGATAGTACACGTGTGCCTATTTTATGTATTTGTGCTACATTGAAGATATTTAAGAAATAAGACTTTTCCTCCACAGTGGTTATGCCTGCTCCTGAAAGCCCAAGGACAAAACCCTGCTGGCATACCAGCCCCGAAGGTAAGACACAGGTGATATGACTTGCTCAGCGGCTGAACCATTGCCTCACTTGGGTGTTTTGGAATATGATGTAGACATAATAAAAGCCAACAATCTCACAAATTCTTTGCTTTTTGCCCTGTCAAATAATCCAAGACTCCGTAGATGATTGTGTAATATGCAGCTATGTACAATTGCACATAGGGGTCCCAACTCAATTCCTGCCTCTTTCTTGCTGGGCCCCTCTAGTCCTTTCATCCTGCTTCCTTTTTTCAACCTTGAGTGTAAATGGAAACTATAGAAATACTGTGAGTGGAGTGTATGTCAAAGCTGATGTGTCTAACAGTGCTTTTTTAACCAGAAAGTGAATAACTTTTATTTTATCGTTTTACTTTTTTTTTTTTTTTTTTTTTTTTTGTACCAGGGATCAAACTCACAACCTTGCACTTGTCAGGCAGGTGCTTATGCCACTGAGCTAAATCCTCAACTCATTTCTTTACTTTTTAGTACAGGAGGTATCCTATATGTATCACATACCCTTTGTTAAAGTACAGAGTTTTATTTATTGTGTGGTTCTTGTTTTGCTAGTTGGTTCCAGTTGCTGGGCCCATTGCAATCCAGGAGAGAATTAGTGATAGTTTAGGAAGCTAGCTGGGCTCCCAGCATGACTGACATGGAGCCGTGATTCTCCTCAGAGCTGATTCTCACTCCAAAACATGCTACCCATACTGCTACTTAAGAAATGACTTGGCTTCAAATTCTCACCTGGCACTCAGTGTGTTTACTTATGTGACTTTTGGTTTAGCGATTGTACCTGAAGCCATGTTATGTTTCCTTTGTCCTAGTGTATAAGTCCTGTCTCTCCAGAATGACAGGTACCCAGGTGTCTGATTGAACCTCAATTTCAATAGCTCTGGAGGACTCTGGGAGGGGCCCTTCTGAATGCTATTGGTGTCTCAGTAATCATATCTCTCCTCTGCTCAACTTGAGTTCTGAACCTACTAAGCAAAACCAAAGATCAAGTAGTTAGAGTCTAAAATATGACACTTATTATTTTTTTATGACACTTATTATTGCTCAAGTTTAGGCTAGAAGATCTAACATATCTATCGGCAAATGAAATCTTGGAATTAGGCCTTGCTGGGCAGGGGTGAACCTCTCTACAGGTCCACGAGCTGTGATGCAGGACTGAACAGAGCTTATACTCACAGCAGGCCAGCCTGCTTCCCAGAGGTCAAAGTGGGCCAAACTCTCAGATTTCTGTCCCAAATTCACTAAGGAGAGAAGCAATGCTACCACAGACCAGTCTTAACCAAGAACCATTCTTTTCTCTCAATGTCTTCTTGAGACCAATGTTTATAGAGTGACAGTGTTCTTCAAGAAAAATATTTGGTCATCCTCTAATCTATTCGGACAGAGTGACTAAAACATCTCTCTTCCATGAGCTTTCTGGTGTGACTAAAACATCTCTCTTCCATGAGCTTTCTGGTGTTCGCCACAAATTGAAGTTGTGTTCTGGCATTCACACCTCCCACACAGCAGTCACTTCTTCCGTTTACCTAACACCCAACACCTACTCAGCACCAGCTGCAGTCGGCATGCAGGGGATAGCGGCTTGTGGTGAGCATTTCTTTTAAAACAGTTTTGAGGATACAACGCGTGCATCCTTTGTCCTTATGTAAACATGATCTACAAGTAACTTCCATATTTTTGGGCTTCAGGGTAATTGAGTATCACATGGCTCCACAACAACAGTAAACGGAAAACCTAATCATTGTGTGTTTTTAAGTCTGTTCCATTTATATGAGTCATACCATTAAGTCAATACACAGTTTCGTTTTAAACCTTTATTCGGTTACATAAATACCAAAGGGTTCACTCTACACTGGTGTGATATTAAAGTTTTTTCCTTGTTCTGTAAAACTTTCGTTCTTGGATTACGCATTTTCAGGGAAGACTGCCAACTCCTCCTTAGCTCACAATCTATCTGTGAGCACTGTGTGTGTGTGTGTGTGTGTGTGTGTGTGAGAGAGAGAGAGAGAGAGAGAGAGAGAGAGAGAGAGAGAGAGAGAGAGAGACATGTCAGTATCCTAGTCCTGTAAATAAAAGTCACCTTTCCTGTTTTTGCAGCAACTTGAATCAATTCCAGTTTTCCACTGGTTACCTTGGTAGTGTTTGGTATGCACATGTCCTGAGGTCTTCAGGACGCTTCCCACTCCACAGAACTTTCGAAGGCACCCAAGGTGCATTACACTGGGTGGGTCTGGGCAGGGGAACACAACTTTCTGAGTCTTCAAGACCCAGCCCCTTCCTGTGAGGACCCAGCTGCTGGGCAGGTGAACCTGGCTGGTAGTCTGAGCTCCCATCATCTTCCCAGTGACACCTGATTCTTCCTGCTGCGAAGCATGCGCCATCAGTATTTTAGTGACTTGCTCCTCTGTCTTCCTCCTTCCCTGTCAGTGAATCTTTCCCAGGCCAAAACATCATGCTGTTCTTTTGATTGCTCAACTATCTCTTGACTTCTAATGGGAGCTCGGTTAATATTTGAGGAAAAATAGAAGAAAGATGTCAGGCAGGAAGCAGGTTCCAGGATTCCTGAAAAGCAGTGCCTCTCTCTAGAGAGCTCATCCAGCACACTTTCCCATGGCTGAGTCCTCTCTTGCTCCTTCCCATGTCCATTCAACATCACCCAGGCAGAATATCCATTCCTGGTACGCTTCCTAAAGGAGCCACCACACAGGTGTGTGTGCGCGTGCACACACACACACACACAGTCATTCTCTGTCTCACTTTCCTTATCTTCACAATCTGATACTATTTTTTTGTCTTTTTGAGACAGGGTCTCACTATGCAGTTCAGATGCAGTAACCCAGGTTGGTCTCAAACTAGCAAGGATCCTCCAGCCTCAGCCTCCCGAGTGCTGGGATTGCAGACATACACCACGACACCCGGCTTTTCAGGATTTTAAATGATACCTAGTAAGCATTAATTGAGTGAATAAATGAAAGAGAGAGGAAGGAAGTCTCACCTTTCCATTTTTCCCGACCTAATAATTCAAAATGTAGAACCCTGGCATCCTTCACAGAGAAAAAAGCTGTTCTTCTGTCCTTTGCTAATGTGTCCACTTGGCCCTTTAACATGCACTGCAGGGCCAAAGACATCATCAGTGGGAGAACAGAAGAGGGAAGTAAGAAATGTCTCCAGCCATTTATCCTTCAAGATGCAAGACTATAAGGAAGGTGGTGACCAAGATGTGTCACCTCCTAACGACAGCTCCAGCCACACTGCCTGTGTCTGGTAAAGGACAAAGCTTCTGATAGGATAATGGAAACACATTTTGCACAGGTGCATGCAAGCAGAGATGCAAACTCACTTAGGGTCCATCATTGCACCTGTGAACAGGTGGCACAATGAGACCCAGGGGAAAAGAGCCACATTGTTTGGGTGTGGCAGCTGGTGCCAGATTCAGAGAAGGGGATATACGGCTGGGGATCACCCTCAAGGACATTTAGCATCTTTTTCTTAGTCAACAGATGGTCCGCTCCAGGCCCTGATATCTGAGAAGCAGTTTATTGTCATTTCCTTTCATGTGTCCAGATGTTTACCATTTGTCTTTTCTGTCATTAACCCACAATCATTTAGTACTGGAAGCATTAAATATAAGAGGCTGTCTTTTGAAATATTTGCTAGGTCACCAAGGGCATTAAACACTTGTTTCCAGTGTTAGTGAAACGAAAGCATGGTTCATAGGTCAATGACAGAGAAATACGTAATGCCTAAATTGACTGAAGGAAGCCAAATGCTACAGAAATCCCACAGGCACCTTTCCACCTTCCTCTTTCATCGGTTTCACTGCCTGAAAAAACAATTCTGGAATGCACTGCTTAAGTCCAACCATCTCAATGAAACAAGGTGGAATATACTCTGAAGGTGTACACACCACATCTCTCCACAATGAGTAATTACGAGGCCAGTTCACACACTCACACACCCTTCTGCCTCGAGGACTGAGTGAGAACTGATTCAGCTGGCTTGGGGCTTGTTAGCCCCTTGTATGTGTTACACGGTGACACTCCTAGATGAGCTCACTTTTTTGTTCTGTTCTTTTCAAGACAGAGTTTCACTATACAGTTCGGCTGGCCTTGACCCTACAGCAGTCATTACGGGCATGTACTACCACACTCAGCTGCCGGTTTTTTTTAACATTTGGTATTTTTGTTGACTTTAAGTAGATTGTTTCTCTGATTGGGGGGGGGGGGGTCTTAGTTACTTTTCTTGCTGCCGGAAAAAAAAATACCAACATCTAAAGTTAAAGGGGGAAATGTTTATTTAGCTCACAGTTTGTAGAGATTTCAGTCCATAATCAGCAATCAGGGGGCTCCAGGCAGGGTGGCACATGGCAGAGGGGCAACAGTTCATGGTGATAGAAGACAGCAAATGACAAAGGGAGAGTGGGGACAAGCCTCTTTCTTTCCTTATATTGTATCCAGTCCACCAGGATTAGGTGGTACCAATCCAGTCAGTTGATAGATTCAGCAGCATTCATCCACCCTTAATCCCAGCCTTGCACTACAAATCAATCACACACTCTAGATTCAGCTACCTCAAAAAAAAAAAAAAAAAAACCCTATGGCCACATGAGGCTTTGGGGAGACATCTAGACACAAACCACATCAAGAAGAAAACTACCTGATGGACTGCCAAGAGAGGTAACAGCGTAAGGAAGGCATAAAACGGCTCGGCTTCAAGGAGGGACACTCCTCTGTGCGTTAATATACCAAGTTTTCCTAAATGTGGGCAGAGACACACTCACAAAGATGATGTTGCCCTTGGAGAAACAGTGCCACTCTAAGAAATACAGCATAGGTATATGTATTGGTTTGTTGAAAGGTTTGGAGCCAGTTCTGTCTACTTCCATCTTGCCCAGGAACTATTTCATGAAGAAACTTGGTGACCTCGTTTCATATCCTGGTAGTTTTGGGTACCCTGGACTGTTGGAAAGGGGACTTCTTAACTGGCATGAGAGACGCAGAAGACTGAACAAAGTCCTGGAGCACACATAGCTGTCTTTGGCTCTAGTGAGTTATCACTGTAGCTGTGGCCCATGAGATATGCTCCCCAAGGCTCTCTGCATTTATAGACTTCCGCAGTCAGCTCTTTCTGTCTTACACCTGCACCAGTGATTTTTTTTAACTTAAACATTTCACTACACATTTCCTTGGAATAAGATGTATGGTCACGTACCAACTTCCCACGACACAGGTAACCATTACGTATGGCAAACATGTACTAATAAAAATTATTTTTAACAATTGTAAAAGGAATCTACTAAAACCATGGATAGCTCATATGTAGTTTTCTAGGCTGGGAGAAAGATCCTCAGGGTACAGTGAAGCATAGCAGGAAGCACAGAGCTGGGAGGAGTGGGGAAACTGCGGGGAGGGGGAGTAAGAACACAGACTAATTCTTTCAAACATCATCCTCTCCATACATAGGATTAGGCCTGCGCCTGTACAAAAAGTCTGTTAGTGTATAGGTATGTGCTCGTGTCCCCATGGATTCTTTTAGGGCTGCAAGACAGACATGTAGGTCTTACGTGTAGGGAAAAAATAGAAAGAGAAGTCAGAAGTGCCTTAGTCCCACACAATAAGGGATTAACCATGGATGCCCTGATGCTAGTTGGTATCACTCCAGTGGGACCAACTCTGAGGCGTGTTCTGTACATGCACTGTCCAACAGATGCATAGTAAGAGTCACACATGTAATATTTATATTTAGCAGTCATATTTTAAAAAGTAAAATGAGACAAGTGAAACTGATTTTAATAATATATTTTATTTAAACCCATAACTCTAAATTATCATCATGTCAACATAGAATCAATATAAAGATTAACACAGAGATATTTTTACCTTTTTTAGTGTTATATTAGCAATCCAATGTATATTTTACATTTGAAGCACAGCTCAATTCTGATCAGACAGGTTTCAACTCTTTGGTAGCCAGGGTGGCTGGTAGTTACCATGTGGTCAGAGAAGTACCACACTGCTCGCCAAGATTCCCAGTGGGACTGAGCCCAAATCACCCACAGTGACAACCTTTGCATGGAGTAACGTATCTAGACTTCCTTCCCTCCCTGAACGATTTCTTCCCCCTTCTTCCAGTGCTTCTTTGAATAATCTACCAAATCAACTACTCATTCTCATATCCTGTCTCCAGGTCATATCCTAGGAATTCAACCCAAAACAGGGCCCAAAACCTGTCAGTACTAAGGATAGCCACATCTCCTATTGTGTTATCCTCAATGGTGAACTTTCCTTCTGTTATTTTTACGTGGCATGAATTCTGACTAAAAGTTATAGCAAGTTGTACTCTGTGCTGTGACATCCTAGGAGAACTCTCTCTCCATTCTTGAGCTCAAATAGCAAATGAAATGATGTCACATCCTGAGGCCAAAATGGTGGCAGCCATAGCAGTGCTATAAAGATAACTGTGCCCAGCAGAGGGACAATCTCACAAAGGTCACCAGAGCCATGTGGCTGTGTGACATGGGGGCTGGGACAGAAGAGCACAAATGACCCTGCAGACAGTCTGATAAGCCAAAGAACAGCTTCCAGTTACCAAAGCGAGGGGAAGGAGTACCAGATGCCACAATCTGATATTTAAAAAGATAAATTTCTTTAAGTATAAATGGTGAAATCAAGACACTTAGGCCTCAATCTGCTGTCTCAGAAGGATGACTTCAGATAATCCTCTCCTTATGCTGCTGGGAACAATAAAGAAAAACGACAGCGAGTAGAGATGTAGATGGACACTAGTACCATCCATAAATTTCTCTAGGAGATAGGAGTCAGGCATGACTCACAGTGATGTCATACAACACATAAAACAGCTCTGTGTGTGTAAGTGTGCGACAAAGACAGGAGAGCAATTTCATGTTGGTGAGCACTAAAACAGCCTGAGAAGAAACCTGAGCCCGTAATGACTACATATATTAAAATCTTTTGTCGGTTATTTATCTAGTGAAAATGGAAATTTCCCTCCTGATTATTTACATTCTGTCTTCAATTCTGTTATGCAAAATGGAACAGTCTTTTGAGAACCCAGCTGAATATTTCCAAGTACATTTTTCCTCATCATTATTTTACCACCTAGTATTAAAATATTTCAACCTCTATGTTCCGGACACAAGAAGTGAACAAAATATCCTGTTTAGCCTTGGTTCTTGTTTAGAACCAATATCCTTGTTTAGAACCATGGTTCTAAAACCATGAATTTCTGAAGCATGAATTTAAAATAACAGTAGTTTCCCACAATACTGGATACTCTACTAACCTTATTTTTGTTCATGCCATTTTAACACTTACTTAGTAGTTACTCTAAACTATACTATTTAAATGTCTTAAATACATGAGAAAACAAAGACCTCTGCCTTTATAGAGCTTACATTACAGCAAGGAAGACACCACAAACCATAAATCTGAGTGTTATGGTGTTATCTAAAATGTTCCCCCATTATATTTAAGGCTTGGTTGCCAGATGATGGGTTTTTTGGGTCATGAGGACTCCGACTTCATCAGTAGATGAATCCAATCACAATACCATAATTTGGTGGCATTATGGGAAGTGACAGAAACAGGAGATAGGGCCTAGTTGAAGAGAGGATTATGGGAGCTTCACCTTAGGGACCATACCTGGTCCCTTGTCTCCTTTCTGGGACTTTCCTTTTTTCCCTGCTTCCCAGCTGCCATAAGATAAACAGCTGTCCTCTGCCATGTCCTCCTGCCATGATGGTCTGCCCCACCACAGCCCAGCAACAATGGAACCAAATTCCATGAACTGAAACCTCTGAATCAATGAGCCAAACTCAATCTTTCCTGCTTTAAGTTGTTTATGTCAGCCATTTTGTCACAATGACAGAAAGGTGATGAACACACAATAAATGGCAGAGTATGTAAGAAGATGAGACTGTGCCCGTTCAAGCCCACAAGGCAACGCCTGGGCTTTGGAGGCAGGAGAGTGAGTCAGAGGCTGAAAGACAGCAAAAGTATCCCCCAAACACTCTACGTTCCTAAGCACCACAAAATGCGTAACAGAAAAGAGTTGGGGGTGTTTCTGTACAGTCCAGTCTTGCCAATTCTATTTCTCAAACCCTGTCTCTCTATCTCTCCCTGTCTCTCTGTGTCCAGCCTGTGCCTGTGTCTGTTTCTCTGCCTCTCCCCACTTTTCCTCCCTTCCCCTTCTCCCCTCCCCTCTCTCCTGCCCCCTGGTGGTGAGTTCTGCCAGTACCTCAGCTTTCAAACTGCTGCCCTCTGGCCCTGAGCGCCTATCTTCCTATCTTATCCTCCACGTTTCTGCCAGGGAATCATCCTCTAAAATACAAATCAAATCCTGCCACTACCTTTTTTCTAAAATAGACATCCAAAGTTGGCAGTTTGTTTTCTAAAGATCCCCTGATAATACATACAATGAGACCCAGGCTCATCTGCTAATGGAAGCCTACATAGAAGAAACACACGGGAATCATTTTTCTCTTGAAACAAGTACAAAATGCTATTCCTATGAAAGGAGGGCTGCAACACTTTTCATTCCTTTAGGAACTACCTGCAGTTGAAATAAACAGCAGATTCTAAGAAACAGATGGTTGATAGAGCTCAGCTAATTTTGACAGAAACCTAGATAATCACAAGTGGTTGGTTTGGCATTTTTTAGAGTTGGCACCAAGCAATTTAAATATGTGAAGTGAGCTTGCTACCTGGAAGCTGAAGAAGTACAAATTAACCCTTATATTCTGACATGGCTAAAAGCACACTAGGTGCATAATCACCCAATCAGACGCTGAATCACTACTATTCCTGAGTTTTGCTTCTGCTCTGAAGCAAGTTGATAATGATGTAGGTACTGCCCAGAGGGAACTGGCACTTAGGAAAGTGGGGTGGGGGTTGAGATTCCTCAAAGCAGCACAGTTGAGGGAAGAAACTGTATTGTGGGTGACGGAATGAATGTCACCGTCAAGAAAATCAGACTGACAAGCATCAGATCTGAAAGATGAGTTAATAACGATAGTGAGTTTCAAGAGCAGTGAAATACTGTAATGACAGTTGCTAACATCTACTGCCTGCATGGGATATGCAAGAAACTCAGCACCTTACATCAATCAAGCGGTAAGATTTTGCTATTTCTACTTCTTTAAATGGTAGTGTTTCCCAGTATTCACCTTTACTCCTCTTCTCTTCACCTATTTGAGCTTTTTCCTTCGGTAAATGAGGAACCTGGGGCCAAGAGTCGTTAGGTAACTTGCCTAAGCTTGAGAGGTAAGTGGTAAAGGAATTACTCAAGCCCAAGTAAGTGAGGCTAGAAACCAGAAAATGAGGTGTGAGTCAGAAAGCACAAAGATGGAGGTCAAGACAGAGAATGGGGCAAGGGATGTGTTAGTACAAGTGGATGGGGAAGAGCTACAGAACGCAAGGTTTTCCGTCATCTGCTTCTTTGTGTGTCGTGGGAGTAAAAACAGCAGCTGAGAGCATGCAGGTAATGGGGAAGGTAGACCGCTGAAGAGGAGTTAAGAAGGGCCTCTGTTCAGTTATTCAGCGCACTCTTATTGGTCAGCCACTAAATGCCAGGTGCTATCCTAGGAGCAATGTTGAAAATGTAGATAAAGTGCTGGCCTTGCTGAAGTTATAGTCCAACTCAATACTAACACGTTAAATATTAAGCAAGACAGAGATCTCATGTGCCCTGCTCTCACAGCCAGCTCTTTTCCAGGCAAAACCTCACTGGAATTAGATTAGGAAAGTCAAAGGAAGGATAAAGGAGAAACACAACAGCTTCCTACTCTTCAGCCCAAGCCTCTTCTCCTCTCCAGTAAAGCTGTCAAAAGTACAAGAGGCTCTTACCCTGTGTGTGCAAGGGCTTAGGTTTGGGAACACCATCAAAATCACTTAGGGTAACGGCCTTGCCTCTGGTGTTTTATTACACACACACACACATACACACACACATACACACAAAGCTGCCTAAACTGTGCTTGAATATCTTACAGGAAAGAAAACATCACTTCCCAATGCAACACACTCTGAGAAATGAAATTTTCATTTTTGTTTTCTATTTTTGTTTACCTTATATTGATCCTTGTTAGATTGCATCTTGACCCTGAGTGTGTCATTAAAATGATCTCTTATCCTCAGTTTTGCATTATCCTCAAATTAATACAAAATACCTTCTGCAGAAGTGGTCTTAAAGCTGTGCCCTATAAATCCCTGGATGTTCTGAGGAAGGACTCAGGTGTTTAAGAATGGGTAGAAGAGGAAACCCACAGGCCTGTTATGTTTGGATCTCAGATGTCTCTCCCAAAGTCTCACGTGTTCAGAGGTGGGGTGTTTGGAAGGTGATTGGACCATGGGGACACTGTACTCATGAGTGGACTCACTCATTGATGAATTCAGTAGCTAAATGTGCGTTAGGAGGCGGGACCTGGTTGGAGGAGGGTCACTGCGGGTGTGACCTGGAAGGGAGTTTTCTTGTCCCTCCCCTCTCTTCTCTCCACTTCCTGGCTACCATTGGTTGAGCAATTTCCTCTGCCATGCCTTTTTGCCATACTGGTTCTGCCTTGTGATCAACCAACCATGGACTGAATCCTCTGAAAATCTGAAGCCAATATAAACTTCTCTTTTAAGCTGCAGGTCAGGAAAGTGACTAATACAAGACTCAAAAGAACTTGACTACTCAACCTCTTCTCAGTGGCAACTGGAGTAGGTCTACCTTTCTGTTTTACATGTATGTGTCAGTGGGGATTTTATTGGAAAGGACTGTACAAGGAGAAAAGGTCTAAAAATCCCCATTTCTGATATTCACCCCAAGCCATTAGCACAAATGTTGAATTGAACCAAGTTGAGAACAAGGTCTGAAGGCACATTTCAGCACACACTGAGAGCAAATATTCATATGGTGGGAGTGGCTGGAAATTAAGTTATGAACCAAACTCAACTCTTCCACCTAGACCTCCAAGACCCTGCCAATGTCTCCCTGAAGCTGTTGATGTGTTGTGAGTTCACCATTCTGTTGATATCATTTGCTCTCAGTCGTGGTTCCACATTAGAATCATCTGAGAAGTTTTTATATCACTGTTACTGGGATTAGCAATGACAAAGCAATTCCACTTCTTAGGTATATAACCAAGAGAAATGAAAAAAAAAGTCAGCACTGAATCTAGGACCCTAACACTGAGCTACATTCTCAATACTTTTTTATTTTGAGACAGGGTTTCACTAAATTGCTAAGTTGCCCATACTGGGCTTGAGCTTGTGATCCTTGAGTCTTAGTCTCCCAAAATGCTAGGATTACAAGTGTGTGCCGCTAGGCCCAGTTTGAGATGCTCCTTTAATATTCCTTCCTGGAATGATGCTTGCTATTAAGCCTGACCTGCAGTTTGCAAGTATCTCTTTTTGAGACTTCTACTAGTTAACATTCCCAGGTTTCAGCTCCCTTCCTTTTTGCCTGTGACCCTTCAGAGATCCTCCGCAGGAGCAGACACTGTCACTTGAAAGCTTCTTTCTACACCCTGGGGTAAAATCAGAGACCTCTCAAGGAAAGTATGGCATCATCTCTTCACTCATCAGAGAGTACTTTTGGAAAAACTCACTACAGACTACGACATCCTTCCTACATTACTGAGCTTTGATTTCCTCTTCACGAGGCTCAGGTCACTTCAGAGCTGTTCCATCAGTTACGTCTGTAGGCCTTGAGGGGTGAGTCTGTGTCACCTCTCCCACCTTCTGTGACTGCAGGACACTCTTTTTCAGTGTCCAAGAGTCTGAAGGGTCCTTTGCCTGCCAAGACAGAAGTCCTCACTTTCCCATTGAGGTGTTGGAATACCACTAGTTAGTCTCCTGGCTTTCTTTTTTCTGCCTTGGGCACTGGGGGAAAATCTGACCATATTAAACCTTTTGCCTTTCCCCAGGGAACACTCAGGGGTCCTAGCTTCTCTAAACCATCATATCCTAGAGGATTTAGCTCAGTCTAAAGCCAGACAGAGCTAAGGCGGACTCCTGATCCTAACACTTGGTAGGAGAGTAGTCTTGGGAAAATCGTGTTTCCTAAGCCTTATATTCTTATCTACCTAGTAAAGATGATGCAGTCTACCTAAAAGGCAGGATCCCTACTGTAATAGGGATTAGACTGTGACAGCAAATGCCAAGTGTTTGACTCAGAGTGAGCATGAAATAAATTGCGAGTGATTATGTCTTCTGGGCAGTAAGTTTTAAGACTGAGAGAGCTACCCCCTCTCCAATATTCATGGGGGTACCACCTCCAAACAGGTGCCTGGCTGTAGTCTCTGAAAAGGACAGTTTTCTAGCAGAAGGCACAGGGAACCATCCTTTCTCTTGTCAGCCCTTGCAATGTGCTGGCAGTGAGGTGCACTTTGAATGTCGAGCATTTTCTCAGGCCCAATCCCATCCTCTCAGCCCTTCCTGGTCCTTTCTTCTCAAGCTGGGAACCATTCTTGGAGACAGGCCCTGCTGAAATCTTTCCAAAATCCCTCAGCTGAGATAGCTGGATTTCACCACTTTTTTTTTTTTTTTTTTTTTTTTGCCATTAAAACTGAGGAGTACCTGTCTCATAATTGGCCACATTTTTTCCCTCCAACTATACACAAGAAATTTATAATTCACTATCACCTGGAGTAGAATGTGTTGCTTAATACAGCATCTGGTATCTCACAGGAAGTTTGTAATAAATCATTAAGAAGAAGCATTAAAGCTCCACCTATTAAAATTTTCCCACTCAATTTAAATACGTCTCTGTTGTCATTCAGAAATGGTTTCCTCTTCCTGCCCTCTGCATTCCTATAATAGCTACCTTTATTGAACAATTAGTTTCAAGTGAATTGACTAGAATCTCCCCAAAATTCACATCCATTAGGAATTTAGGATGCAATCTTATTTGAAAATACAGTCATGTACTCCATAACAATGGCGATGCATTCTGGGAAATCCATCACTAGGCAATTTGATCATAGTACCAATATTATAGAGTGTACTTACACAGGCCAAGAGGGTACAGCTTATCATATACCTAGGTGATATAGTATACATCCTACATGCAAAGGGGGAAAAAAAAGAGAGAGAAGGGGAGGTAGAGGGGAGGAGTTGGAAAGGGAAAGAGAGAGAATACAGGCAGAGAAAAATACATCTGTTGCTCCTAGGGCTATGATGAATAAAATAATGTTAAGATTAAATCAAGCACAAGGAAAATCATGCAGTCAAGAGACTCAGTAAACACAAAATGTGTGATACTGCTGCCAGCATAACAGCAATTGCTTTGTAGCAAACATTTTCATAAGTAGGAGTACACCCTACAATAACAATAAAAGCATAATACAGCCTGGCATGGTGTCACACACCGTAATCCCTGCACTCTGAGAGGCTGAGGCAAGAGGATCATAAATTCAGCTGAGATGGGCTGGGGATTTAGCTCAGTGGCTTAAGCGCCTGCCTGGCAAACGTGAGGTCGTGAGTTCGATCCCCAATACCAATAAATAAATACATAAATAAATAAATAAATAAATAAATAAATTCAGCTGAGCTTGGGCAACTTAGTGGCTTATCAAGATCCTATCTCAAGACAAAAAAAATAAAATTTTAAAAATATCTGGATATAGATCTCTATGAAGGCTCTGGGTTTAATCCCTAATGTAAATTTAAAGAGTATAGTATAGTGAACACATAAACCAGTAACACAGTCATTTATTATCAAGTATTATATGCTATATGCAATTATATATGCTATGCTTTACATTTTTTTTGCACTGGCAATCTAACTCACAGCCTTGCGCTTGCCAGGCAGGCGTTGTGCTGCTGAGCTACATCCTCAGACTCCAAGCTATACTTTAAACAACTGGCAGGACAGCAGGTTTATTTACACTAGCATAACCACAAATGCATAAGTAACACAGTGACAGCTATAACACTACCAGGTATAGAAAATGTGGTCCACAGTTTTCTGAAATGTCATTTTGTGGCTTACATAGCTCTTTACAGATGTAACCAAGCTCAGATGAGGTCATACTGGATGGCTTTTAATTGCCAAATCTCTGCTTCCTGTCCACCATGCCATAAGCAAGCCTCCTCTGCCACACCATTCTGCTTAGACTGAAACCACTACAGACTGTGAGCCAACATAAAACTTTTTTCCCCTTAGTTTGCAAGTGTCGGGTATTGTGTGTTGGTGACAAAGAAAGTAATTTAAGACAGTGGGTTTGAAATGTTTTGTTTTAAAAAGAACAACAGCAATCTCAAGATGTTGTGTCACTCTGGAAACTTTCCAATCTCTTGCTTGGATGGGTTCTGAGCTCTCCTTCATCAGCAAAGATGCAGGGTTGTGGTGAAACCCTTCGTGCCTTTGCGCAGACAGACCTGTACAGCCCTTATGGCCAGAATGTGTGGAAATACATATATATGAAAAGTCATAACATATTCACTTTCTTGGGCTCTGTTCTCCTGTTTCTGGGACTATTATGCAAGGACACTGATAATTAAAAGAAAAAAAGGTACAGAATATGTAGATGAAAAATTCTATGCAGGGGGGAGGGAAGAAAGTTCTGACAAATGCTACCAGTGACAAATTAGAAATAATAATATAAGGTAAAACAGGGATATCACGCTCCTCTCCTGGTCATGCCACCCTCATCTCTGCCTGGGTGGCTCTGGTATTCTCCAGGGGGTCTCTTGGGGTCTATGCTTAGCAGTAAGTCTTCCAGATAAAATCAAATCACCATCTCATTTCTCTTCCAAATGTTCTCCCCACCTCACTGCTACCTGGTCTGAAGACCCACCTGCAAGGGCTTGGATTATGGTAATAGCTCCCCAACTGGTTTCCTCTCTTCCACATTCCTGCCCCTCAGCATACCAGTGAAAGTGCCCTTTTTGCCTCATAAATCGGATCGTGTCACTTTGCTCAGAAGCCTCCGTGGCTTCCCATATGACTCAGAGCCAACCCACATGACTCAGAGCCAACGTAAGTCACAGCCAGCTCCGACAGCGCACACTGGAGCTTGTCTCCCTCTTACCACAGCGTTGGGTAATGGTGCCCCCCACGCACAGTGCTCCTTCCCCTGTGTCTACCCGCCAAGCTCCGGTACTTCCTCAAGCGGAAACTCAAATCCCTCCTCTCAGTGAGGTCTTCACTGACTGCCAAATGTTACATTTTAATACCTTACACAGCCTTGTCCACTCCTCTGCTGTATTGTTTCCACTTAGCATTTATTAGCGTCTAATATATTAAAGAATTCACATTTTAAAAACTTCAAATGCCTACCTCTCCAGCCCAAACACACATACACTAGAATATAAATTCCACAAACAAAGGAATTTGTTGTTGTTGTTGTCCTCAGTTGTTTTCCCAGGACCTAGAACAGTGTCTGGACCATATCTGATATTGAGTAGTTATTAAATAAAGAACAACAGTTAAGTAAATTGGGTTATACCAAGATGATGGAGGATTAAGCAATCAGAGAAAAGATCGCACTTGTACTATGTATCAATATGGGAAAGGCATATGCCACAATGTTACTATAAAAAGCCAGAGCCCTGTGTTGTGATCAAAACTACATTGGCATGACTTTGGCAACATCATTCTTTTCTTCAATCAGACTTTATTGGTACATTTAGATATACCTAATGATCACATTCATCATAGAGAATCTGTACCTGTTTCTATTTTTTCCTTCTTTTCTCACATTTTTAAACTTTTT
>PVJX010025948.1:0-26407 GCA_004027295.1 Dolichotis patagonum | reverse complement strand
GTTGACTTAATGTAAAGTACTGTGTTGCCTATGTTGTCCTCTTCTGATCTGCTCTGTACTGCCCCCTTTTGTTTTATTCTCTTTTAAATAAAAAAAAAAAGGAATACAATGCAGCAGTGCACACAGCATCAAAGAGTTGACTGCAAGGTCTCCCAGCCAGCCCACCCACTCAGTTAGGAATAGTCAGGAGTAGGAGGAGGATCAGATGACCAGATGACCTGGGTTTTGATACCTGTGGGTGAAGAGAGAGAATCCTGAAAAGGAGACGATGAGTGTGCTACAGATCATGTGTCCAACACTGCACGGGGTTGGGGAGCAGAGGAAATCAGGTAGGGGTTGAAAGGGCTTGGGGGAGCTGCTGGAATAGACAGAAAGCTGCCAAAGGAGAAGGAAGTGGATGGCAGTGGTGGAAGAAATGAATTACTAAATTGGACTCTATGAAATGGAGAAGTTCAGGCAGATGACAAAGACTGAGGAGTAGCCATGGGGTTAGGGATGCAATTCAGGGGTAATGAATTCTTTTGAAGAGAGAGGAAGTGGGAGAACAAGCTATACTAACATTTTCCTTTGCTTAACCCTCTGTGTCTTTACCATGCCCTCCACATGCGGGATCAGTGGAGGAGATCTAGAACCTTGAACCTTAGGAAGCAGGGTCAGGGGAGTAACAAAGAACTGGATTTCAAGGAAGAAATGCTCTAACAATATTTCTGGTAAGCCATGGAGAAGACTGGTGTTGGACTGAGCACATACTAATGTGAACCCCAACATCTCTACTTTAGTCAACCTCTAAACCCCCATTTCTCCATCTATAAAACAGGGTGAGTGAAACCAGCCCACCTGCATTCCAAGTTCCTGATTAGATTCACAGGGCTTGGTGAACCATAAATTATGATAAAAGATGATAGCTTTTAGCTCTTCAAAATTTCTAAATCTTTCCTCATGAGCTGCATAGACATTCTAGAAGATATTTAGAGAGTTCTTAAAATTAATGTCTATTATTTTCATGAAATCAGAATCAATTCAGACAAGGCTATGCTCGCATTTTGTTGTATTATTTTCCCTAACTATCATAGTATCATAATGTGATGGAGTAGTAAATTAACAACCATAAATGTGTGTGTGTGTGTGTGTGTGTGTGTGTGTGTGTGTGTGTGTGTGTGTGTGTGACTGGCATAGTTCTTATTGTTACCTCAGGGTACATGTGGTCCAAATATCTTTTATTATGTTCACTTAATCTTAGTTGTCTATCTTAGGAGAAAAATCTAGTGGTTCATTCTTGTTTTGTTTTGTTTTTATGGTACCGGGGATCAAACTCACAACCTCACACTTGCCAGGCAGGCACTTAAGCCACTGAGCTAAATCCCCAGCCCTTAGTGGTTCATTCTTAAGTTCCCTCTCACAGAGCCCAGGGACCTAGTTAATCAAGTTTTCCCTGCTATTACTAGTTTCAGGAGCTAAGTCACATGCATTACTTTGCAGGGCCCAGGGTTCTCAGCTGCCATTGCTTCTATCGCTGCCCCAAAGATAACTGGGGATCACTGACCTTACACCATTCAAAGATTTCCTTGGTGTTTGCTCTGATGGTGCCTTCTCCAGGCCTCACCATGGTGTTGCCCTTGGGCTCCCAAAGCTGAAGCATCTTCTGTGCCCATTCACAGGCTTACGCTGCTGTTCTCGAAGCAGGACTATGGACAGAATCAGCATAGGAGGCCCTCAGGTTTGCTCACTGACTTCTCAGCTCTGGCACTGAACCTCTGGTGACCAATCCAGTTGGAAATTCTGCAGACTCTCAGTGTATGATAATTTTGGCATCAGAAGAGAGAGCTCCTGTTCTTCTCTTCTCAGGAAGTCTGTTGGTCCTTAAGAAAATGTGTCCATTAACCCCACTACCTCCAGCTCAGCAGAACAAGAATATTAAGCCAGGTAATCTTTTTTTGGCCATGAGAAGTCCTTTCTCTCCTTTCTCCAAGTGCCTACTTCTACTTTGGTAAGATTTTTCCCAATAAAATGTGCTTCCTTTGAGAAAAAAAGTAGCTAGTATTATAGGCATCTAAGTTAGATAGAAATTAATACACAGCTGGAGAGGGTCTGGGATCTTCAAGAAGCCAGTGAAAAATAAAGACATCAGAAATGTGGTTGGAGGTGCATCTCCAGAAGGCCAGGCCTCAAGATAAAGGTGCAATGGACAGGTCTACATGCCTCCCTAAGGAATAAGAAGTAAATTGAGACTGTATTACAATTAACGCCACCTGGTTCAGTAAATCAAGATAGACATCATTGACCCAGATGTGTGACCACAGCATCTAGACCCATCCCTTCCTCCAAATGCCTTTGTTCTTCCCATGTGCTATCGCTATGTAACTCGTTTCCCTATCAAATCAATGTTAGATTAAAAGCTTTACTTGTAATCCTATAGCTTGATGAAAATTTGGCCCCACAATGTACCCACATTGTGACTTTGCTATGTGAATGAGTCCTGACAAAACACATGAGTGGTAATGCACTTCTGGGACCTCTCCTGTCTCTCAGGAGCTATGTCTTAATAAATATTCCTAGCCTTAACTTCCATTGTCCTTGGAATTCATTCTTCAATATTCTTGGGACGCAAACTCAGCACACTGGACATCTAGCAGGCTGGGAGGTATACTTCTTGTATAACACTAGCTTTGCTGGAAATTGTCAAGATCTGTGTCATCAAGCACCTTGTCTAGGGTGTAGGCATGTACACACACACACACACACACACACACACAGAGCTTGTCTGTACCTCAGCACCGGCACTGATGCTGACACTAACTATAATACTGACCAAATTTGTATCCTACTTTTTAAAAAATTAAGCAATGCAGGGATTTTAAATTCTCCAAACTCTGCAATGACTTCCCGTTCTTATTTTTCCCTAATTCATTCATCACATATTTATTCAGCAATGATGCCAGGTGCTAATGCTGAGGGTAGGAGTAAATTACGTAGACAAAAGTCCCTTCTCCACCTTGTATCCAACGCCCCTCAGCCTGCTGTCCCCACCCCATGCAAACAGCTCCATGGAGACCAGTGTACTTTCATGGTTTTGGTCATTTTTCTGGCTATTCTGAGCAATCAATAAGTTTCATGACTGAATTGTTTCATTGTGTTTTGCACTGAAATCAGAACAGATGTGTGTGCACTGCAAAACCATTTCCTCTGACCATCTTCCTCTACTGGACACATACAATTTGCATTTTCATTCAGATTTTCTCTGTGGACTTTAGTTTCCAGGAAAGGCAGACAGAGCTGCTTTTGAATGAAGCCAGGAGTGGGGAGGGTTTTCCCTTGCTTAGCCTGCTGAAATACATATGTTAACCAAGAAGTCACTATTTGGGGAGACTGAAGCTTCCCCCTTTCTTGCACGCAGTGTTTTGCAACCAAGAGAGAGAAAGATATCACCCCCTAAATGAGGATCTCAGTAGTCCCTGAAAAATCACTCTCTTCCTTGGTTTCACCCTCAAATTTTCCTGCAAACTTGGCACTATTTTGTCCCCAAACTGGAGAAGGGGAAAACTCAGAATACCAAGTCTTGCATCTCTCTTGATTTCCCTGTATTAAATCACCCTATTATCCAAATGTCTTGGGGAGATACATTGAGAATCTTGCACTATGCATCAGTTTCAAACTCTACTTACTGAGAACCCTCTCCCTTAAAAGTGCTGCTGTGGCCAGTGGGAGGTCAGCTGGGCTAAGACTCTAAGGTGGGGCAGAGAAAAGGGTTGGAGCTGCAGAGAGGGAGGTGAGGGAAGCAGAAGGTAAGGAGGCCCACATGGCAGGGCAAGTGGGAGATGCCCATGGAAGCTGACAACTGTGTGAGGTACTAAAGCCCTGGTCCAGCTGTCAGGTTGCCAAGGACTTGAACCTCAGCCTTCTGGCAGCCCCTAAGGCTTTGTGTCCCCAGGTATGCAGAACACTGATAAAGGAGCACTTAGGAGATGGGGACCTCACATGCCTTATGTGACACAGGTGATCAGAGCATCTTCACCGGGAATAGTGAAGGGGAGCCTTAGATCCTACTCAAATTCACTGTCTGGCTGGACCACATGTTCCAAGAGTGTTCACCAGCCCTCACATGGTCACAGCTCTTTGCACATTGCTTACCAAGTGCTCTTGCCCTATTTCTTCACACAAGTCTGATGATAATGTAAGAAACAGCTATTTACTAATCACTCAGTCCAGAATTGGTCCAGGGAGGTCAGGGAACTTGCTCAAGGCTACACAGCTAGGAAGAGAGACAGCCGGGCCTTTGGCCATGGTTTACTGACATTAACTGGGGTTTTTTCTACTATCTTCATAAGACCTAAGCTTTTGCCCTGGGGTTCCCAAATACCGGCTAGCAACCACCTGGAAGTGGGGGACAGTTTGAAAAAAATATATACAGCTTTATATAGGAAAAATATAGATTGTGATTCAGCAAGTTTTGGGCAGGGAACCCAAGAATTGTTTTTGATAGGTTCCATAGTATTGAACTCTTTGAAGAAGATAGTGGCTTTTGTTCATAGGATGGAAGTCTGGGGCTTTCCCCACAAAAAGATGCAATCACATTAAGTATGGAAAACAACTCCACATGCTTCTCAAAGCCATGGGCAGGAGTCTTGGTCCAGGCAACATGAGCAGCTGGCGTTTCCCTCTCCTTATCTCAGCTCTCATGGCTGCTTCTGATGAAACTACACTGCAGTGGCACTGATATCACCTGGAGCACATTAGAAATGTGGGACCCTAGCTGTGACAGCCCCTGGATTCAGAGTCAGGATCTGTGCTTCATCAGGACACCAAAGGAATGTGCAAGCAGGTTAAAATGTGTAGTTGCTACAAGTTTGCTCCAAAATGTTCCCCTCTTCTTCCCCAAAATCCCTCATGCTCAAAATCTGAACTCTAGACCCTATCCTCGAATGTCCCTGGGCCCCTCAGCTGGAATTTTCACAGCTCTGCACCTTTCTGGCTAATGCAATCCATCAATCCACATGCCCCTCAAGTTCCCCTTGGATGACCACCACGAATGTTAGAGATTCAGTGACAGGAAGTCAAGACTTTCTTCAACCCCCACCTGGTTATCACAGTGTCTTTTGTTCTAAGAAGGCCATCCTCACTGTACAGAACCTTCATGAGGAGTCTTCAAACGTGCTTCTGTTTCCCTCAACCCTTCACATACGGTTCAGGGAAACTTGTAAAATGCAGGCCTCAGATAGGGGCATCAGTGCCTGCCCCACTGTGTGGCCCAGAAATACCCACTATGGCTCACACCACTATGAGGTGAACAGCTCACTTTGCCTTTGCTCCCTCACCAGCACCAGCCCAGAAGATAGGCTAAATGATGAGTCCCTGATGGGACAGACAGTGTGTCCTCTCCCCAAGGGACCCAGACCACTGCCAGTGACATGTTCTATTCTCCTCCCTGTGCTCAGCTCATCCCTGCCACTGCCAACTTCACAAACGTTCCTAGGAACAGGGCAGACCCACAGGAGGAACTCACATGCTAGGAGTTTAGGGTGAGCATTGCTTGGAGTTATTCCAAAGCTCAGTCCTCCTCCCCAAGGGGACCTACTTTGGCATCTCTTCTGGAGAACAAGCACCATGTTTGGCTTCCTTCCTTTCCCTCCACTTCCCATTTCTGGTGCTCAGCACAGGGAAGATGTTGACTAACTGAATGTTAAGATTAGGAGATGATGCCATATGTACAAAAAGAAGAGCCTGGAGATGGGCAAAGCAGCACAAATATGCCGTTGGTCTTCCATGTCACCTTGGGCCTGTCGTTGCCTTTTTCTTGGCCTCAGTTTTCCTAACCAAAAAAAAAAACGAAAAAAAAGCAAATCTTTAAGTCCCATTTCTGTCTGACATTCTGTGAAAGAATAATGAAGGATCTTGGTCTCTGAAAGCAAAAAATTTAAAAGTATTACAGAACAGAGGGTCCAGGAATGTGAGCCCAGGGCCAGCTAGAGCTCATCTGGGAGAAAGGGGAAGAGAGAAGAGAGAGGGGACCTCCAGAACATGGCCAGAAGAGGCCGGACAGGTACAGAGCCCACTACATCTCACTCAAAGGCCTAAGCAGAGAAGGTGAGGGGATGCATGTTCCATTAGGGAGAGGGGTGTGCAAAGGAAGTGATGGAGAGGAATACAAGCAGAAGTTGTACAGGCACAGCCTGGGGAACTAGCTTCTGATCTTTCTAGAAATCTCACTTTTACTTCCTTTTTTCTGCACCCTTGACACTGAGTGGGAGTCTATAGAGATGACCACGGTACATCTGGAGGACCCTGGTTGTGGGGTGAGCACCCTGACAGGAAGGAAAGAGGATTATTCACCAAGAGGAACTTTTCCATTCCTCATCTATGTGTTAATAGGGAGACGACCCAGGGCTCCTGGGGACTCCAGAGGGGAACAAAACATGGATCTCAGCTCCCCCAACATCCCCTCTCCGGCCTTTCCCTTGGAGCCAACTCAACTCAGGCTTGTGCTGAGATGTTCCCCACATACCCCCAAGTGAGAGCTGCTGGGCTCCAGGCCCAGGATCTGGAATGTAGGCTCCAGCCAATTTGATTCTTTTCCACAAGGTCTGGGAACTTCCAAAGCTGCCTAAGAGTGGGGATTTCCATTCCTTTCTCCCTCTGTCACTGACCTACCAGCTGGGAGTTATTACTCCACAAAAATAAGGGGGAGGCAGACAATCACTTTCCATAAAACTTTCTTTCATGATTCACACCCTTTCACCTTCCACATATTTTTTTGTCTGAAGCTTGTCATGACCAAGTCACTGACCAAGGATGATCCCCACCCTCAGTGGAGACAGGGAAGTCTATGTGAATATTCAGCAAAGCCAGGGGTCTTTCTCTGTGACCCTGGCCCAGTTGGTCTTAGGTCCTGGAATATGACTGCCTTGTACAGAAAGAAGAGTAGACTCACAATCTGTCTAGGTCCTTTGCATTCAGAATCATAGGCATGATGGTAGTAATTTAAACATCTTTGCATCTTTTAACTTGACCTGGGGAAGACTCAAGGAATGATTGAATTCCATGGGGAGATTGGATGAGTCCTCCACCTCTGTGAAAAAGGACACATTAATAGATCATAGTGGGGCTTCCATTTATAGGAAGAAAAACTTCTTGGAAGGTAATGTCAGATGGTATGAGAAGAAATGACTGTAGGAAATTGCACAGTGTCCATCCTGGAAATATTTTATTCATGTGGTAGGAATGGAGTGAGCCATGGGTATAGGACTGAGCCAAATGCAGAGGAATTTCAACAGTAATGAGAGAAAAGGGGTATCTAGCAGGAGTCAGGCAGAATGAAAATAAGGCTCTGAGAGAGGATACGCAAAGCAGGGAACAAGTGGATTTGTTCTCTCTTCTGTGTTATATTCCCCCCAAGAATTGAATTCTGCCCATTCTCTGGTTTCAGAATCTCTTATCTATCATGAGACATTAAGCTTAGTCCCCAGGAACAAAGTCTCTGGAATTTCAGTAGAAATCAGAGACGAGTAACTCAACTTCACTTTCCACCTAGGGAAGATTAGGTTGTTTGAAGGACCAGGAAGCACTCCCTGGATCCTGGTGATCTGTCAGTAATGCCACTGCTGACCGTGTACTAGGAACCAAACCCAGTAAGTTTTTCAATATAATCATTTCCTATAGTGCTTTGTCATGATTGGCAAGAAGTTCCATGCATTTATACACATTATCTCCATCACTTTTTATAACAGAAGAGTCATAAATCCATCCTTTCCCTTTTGGGCTAGGGTACAGCAAGACTCAGAAGGAGGAAGCAGTGCATTGGAGGAGTTAAGAGACCTGAGTTACAGCCACTAAAATGCCTCAAGGATTTCTATCATTTTTAAAAGAAAAATGTTCGCTGAAAGTAATACTCAGATCTTCTGATTTTTATTATTTGATAGCATGGTTTCTAGATAAAGTGAAGGCGTGAGTAAAGAATGAAGCCAGGAAGTTCAATCCCCAAAGTTTGGTTCTTCTACTCACTCACATTCCTTGGAAATCAAGGAAGAAGCCAGGAAGGTGGACATCTAACAGAGAACACACTACTCACCTACTCCAGTCTTCTGGGCTAACCAGCAATCCAATCACACAGCAATTCAATCACAAGGAATGCTCCTCGATACTCCTATAGCTGTCTGCTGATCTGGAAAACACTGAGCTCTGTAGTGAGGAGCCAGACACATAGCCAGGCAACCAGATGAATGGTCAGTGTCATTGGGATAGAAGAACTGTGCCACTGTGTTGGCAGTAGGGCAGGTTATACATATAACCCTCATTGCTTAATCTATAACATGGGACTGAACAATATCTGCTTGGATTTCAAGCCAACATTTGCAAAAGTCTTAGACAGTATTCCTGGCACAGAGTCAGTAAGTGCTGAATGAATAATACATGAAAACTGCAGTGGCATGACTTGATTTGCATAGTGTCTTCCAAGTCCAAAATGTCACAACTTAGAAATCTATTCAATGTTTAAAAATCCTACCGTTCTTCAAGCAATCATTGTACCTTCACTTAGAATTTTAAAGAGAAAATGGATTTAATACCCCCTCAGGGAGCCCACCAAGGCTTCAGAGTGCATTCTTGGCTCAAAGACTCCTTGGGCTGTGGTCTAAAAGTGGGACAGGCAAGCCTGACGTTCTTGGCAAGCCCCTTGGCACTTCAGTTTATTCGATTTCTTCCTATGCTGTGACTTCAGTTTCCTCCCTTTAATCAGGAGAATGAAGAATCCTTAAAAATAAACTACTCATTTCATATTTGTGGGCAGTCTGGGCATACAGCCACCCCTTACCCCGACAGGTCTCTGCCTCCTTTGGCCTCTTCCGTGAATGAAAAAAGGGTCAGTTTTGGCACACGGCCTCTGTCTTCTGCTTCCTGGAAATGTCGCAGTACACTGCACTTGCTCAGCAGATTCAAGATTTCACTATGTCATTCATTCATCACGATGCTGCCATAAACCAAGCCCTCCTGCCTGACTCCACCCTCTTATATTTCTATAAAAGACAAAGACAGAACCACCAGAAGAGCACAGAAGCTGAGACCAGCTCAGAAACCTCCCAATCTCACACTGAATCTGGTGCTGCAACACTCGCCATGGAAAGCGCCTCAGTCCTTCTGTGCCTGCTGCTCATAGCAGCCACCTTCAGCTCCCTCCTGCTGGCTCAGCCAGGTAAGACCCTGCCTCTTCCGCCCTGCAGCACAGCACCCATCTCTGGGTCAGCATGGGCCAGCACAGCACAAGGGTACCCTCATCTCACCACAGCAGCTGCTCTGCCAACATACAAAACTTGTAAAAGAGCAGGGAGAGAGCCTAATTACACTGGTGTCCCCGGGCAAAGAGCTGGAATTCCAGCTGTGGACTCCAAATCCAGCCACAGGGTTAAAGCTCTGGAAACATATCATCAAGAAAGTACAGCTCCAGCAGCTTTCAGCAGAGCTTGGGGGAATGGGTGGCCAAAGAGAGGGGCATCTGGTAGCAGAGTATTTCTAGATACAGAGAGCAGGGAGAAGACCCAGGACATAGCCTGTGCTTCACTGAACCCAGCCTACAGAGCCAATGGTTCTGTAGAGGTGGTGGGTATCAGAGATGCAACCAGGCATGAGTTTTTGGAATTTAAAAAGCTTGGCCCTAGTAATTTGAATTGTTAGCCCTTCTAATAACATTTACCTTGAATTACCTAGTATTAACAACTTCCCTTTGCTCTACTTTTTAACCAGCATTGCATACCCATTTTATAGAAAGATAAACAAGTCAATGCATCAAAGATCTTATTCTAGCTTAGATGAAGTACTAGGATTTCACAGATTCTGCCTCTTCCTATGCTGTTCCTTTACCTTCTTCTCGTGACTCTTTTCTGCTCTGAGATCAGAAACATCTCACCATCCTAAAATGCTTGTTCTTTGTGATTTGTTTTCCAGATGGAGTTAATACCCCGATCTGCTGTTATACATTTAACAGACAGATCCCACTGAAGAGGGTGAAGAACTACGAAAGAGTCACCAGCAGCAGGTGTCCCCAGGAAGCTGTGATGTGAGTGGAGCATGCCACCCCTCTCTGATCCAGAGTTCTTCCTTGGAGAGCAAGGGATAATCCCCCAGCCTCAGAGTCACAGAGTTACCCCCTCAAACCCAAGGCCCAACAGTCCCCACTGGGAAAACTGAAGCCAAAAAGGAAAAGTTGACTCCCCAAATCCTTCTCCACATGGGGGCACTTTCAGGACATCAGTTTCTCAGCTTGAAATCAGCGTGGCTTCACCTGGCACATGAGTGGAGCAGCTTCTCCACACTTCTTCCTTCCACTGGCCTCCTCCTTTCCCTCCCAGGGCGGCCCACTAGTGCAGGGTAGGCGGAGCTCCTGCACTGAGTCTGCAGAGGTGTAACTGTGTCCCCTCTCTCCCACAGCTTCAGGACTATAAAGAACAAGGAGGTCTGTGCTGACCCCACACAGAAGTGGGTGAAGGACTACATTGCCAGACTGGACCTGAAAGCCCAGCAGAAACAGAACTCAACTGCACCACACACTTCAATGCTTTTGAACATTCCTTTCACAACCCAAGACCCCAAGAACCTTAGCTAATTTATCTACCAGTGTGTTTCCTCAGTAATGTCTGATGCTAGTATGAACTTTAATGATATGAAATGGTGTCTTAAAGAGTATTAATCTTATTTAACTTATTGATGTTTTAATTTTATCTTCCATGAACACCAGTGTTTGTAGAGAGTTGGGAACTTCACCTTTTTTCTTTGAAATCCAATTCTACACCTAGAATGTTACTAAGTTCTTTGCAAGAATCTTGAATGAAAAAAATTTATTTTTAATTTTAAAGCACTTAAAAATATTGTTGTGAAAAATAAATAATGTAACTATTGAATAAAAATGTATATTTTTGTACAAAATCTGACTTTGGTGTTTGCTTGGAAGAAATCACACAACTGAGACTATAAATGATGTAGGAGAAATATGACTCCTAACTTATTAGATAGCAGATGTGCTGAGTTCTTGTCCCCTGAAGTCAAAGAATGAGTTCCAAGGGACAATGAAAGTTAAAACTAAGAAAAGTTTATTGAAAGATAGCTTCTGAGAGACAGAGGGATCCCAAAAGTAGATTTCCATTGAGTCTCTTCGTCATGGGGAATTTATACAGCAAAGTCACTATGTGATTCCATGGTGGTCAAGCTACACTCAACCTATAGGATGATGAGCATAGTCACTTAGCTTATGTTGATCCAGTTGGGGAATGTAGGCACAACACAAGGCTACACAGAAAAGACAAAGTGTTCTTAGAAAGTGATAGATCCAGATGCTATAGTCACTCCTCTGAGTGACTGGTGCTTATCTGGACTTAGTGCACCATGTGTTGCTAATTGCAATAGGATTTCAAGCTATTGCCTATCCTTTAGGGAGGTGTGAAAGCCTATCTATTGTATATTTGTCTTGAGACCAGGTCTTCTTCAGATGCACCTCCAGTCACAATACTGATGTTTATTTTTCCCTGACACCTTTGATATCATACTCCCTCTCTAACTGTGTATTAATTTTTGTATGCTTAGCTACCTATAATATTCCTCTTCTGAAGAGCTATCCCTAACTGTGGTTAGGGGGAAATAGGCATAGTTTCAACCTAACTGCTTCTGGCTGAGAAGGTTCAGTTTAGGGGATACTGTATGCAGAGGCCCTTTCCAGAGACCTAATCTAAGGGGCTGTGGATAGAAGTCATGTTGAAATTTAGAAGTTCTGAACTCCCTGTACAAGGTTGAGCTGGGAATTCCCAAAAAATGGAATCTGGCACGTTTGTTATTAGTTCCATCTGCATGATCACTTGGAGTCCGGCAGCCTCTAGGCAAGAATAAACTACCTTTATCAAGAGATTAAAGCACACACAACCAAACCATGAGCATTAGAAAAGGAAGCGAGTTGGGGATAAGGAGCCACATCAGATCTACTCTTAAGGGACTGGAATATCTACTCTTAAGGGACTGGAATAACAATTGTAACTAGCTGGCTCCCTAGATGTGTCTACTGACAGAGGTTATCTATAAGTTCAATGTGCCTTTTAAGACTTTTTTCATCTAACCTGAATAATTTATCTAAAGAGAACACATTTCATGGATTAGTGCACCCTCTAGTTTTAGCTGTGGAAAGATAGAGAGTCTGATGGTTTTGAAGGGCGATGTTAGCTATGGAATTTAAGAACTCCTGAGCTTTTAAAACTCTGACTGTAGCTTTCTAGAGTCATTCAGCCATAACAGTGGTAACTCAGGTGTTGCTGAAAATTGCTGGCAGGGTCCAGTGATTGGAGCCCCATTTTTATAACTAGTTTTATGACTATGGTGTTATTTTTTATACATTTTTGCTTGTAGTTTTCTGCTGGGTGCTTAATATTAAGTGAAATTGGAACCTGTGTTGATCAAGCTAACTTCTTGCTGTCTATTAGGTCAGTTAAGACTCTTCAGGGGTTCGTTTTGGAACCATGTGCAGAATGTCTAAGCTGCTCTGTCATTGTCAGTCACCAGGATGGGTCATGGTCCTGCTTCACCATGTGGCTTTCGATATAAGGATGGGAGATGTTTCTCTTTCTTTGTGACCTATCTTTTTAGTACACTGGCTCCTCTAAGGACCAAGTCTCCCTGTTCAGGAAGGTTCACCAAAGCTGTAGAATCTTGTAGAAAAGATCATCTTGTGTTCTGAGTCCTCGTTGGTGTTCGAGGGCCAGGACCAAAAATTATTGGCTGTCCTCTTATCCCAGTTATCTCTCTAGCTCTGGTCTCCAAAATTCAGTAATGTCTTATTTTTATGAGCTTATCTAGAGAGCAAGCACCTTGAAATATGTAATATAATCAATGACCCATTTTTTCTATCCCAATCACGGTTGTCTTAGAAGTTGAATCCCTACAGAATGTTAACAGATAGCAATTGTAATGTTTTATAGAGAACTCTTGGTATCAAGGGCAGTATATCATTTTAACATAACAATCACGATGATATTATATTAGAACTAATTAGGTTTTCTTATTATCTCTGAAATACATTTAGTTGTTCATCTTGGTATAGAATAACTTTTTAGTCAGTTATTTTTATCAAGTTGCACGATACTAAATGACATAAATTTCTACCTATATTTATTATCTTTCAATAGAGTGCCATTTAAGAGAATGTATTTGCCTATAGATGTACTTTATAGGTTATTAATGTCTAACTAGAGTGACATTGCCTGGACTGCACAGTGTTTAAGTATTTCTAAGCCTTATAACACATACATAATTACACATAGCAATCACATAAGCAAAAAACAGCCCTGAAAAAGTATCTATATCATCTGGTTGACTGTTTGATATTGGATTGGCATGTACAATTCATCACAAGTATTTATAATTAAGGGAAAGCCAGATACTTGGGCCTAAACAAGTTTATCAACATAAACAACTTTAGCTGGGAGTCACCAGTGTGATAAGATGTTTTCTTCAGTTTGTTTTCTTTGAAAGAGTACATCTGGAAAGCACAAATATAAAATTTAATATGCCATAGCTTAGTGATAATTGGTATCCCGGCTACATAGAAAACTTCACAAATTTAGTTTCTACTTGTAAGACAAATTTTAGACTCCTCTAATTGGTTTTATATAGTATAACTACATTGATGGGAAATGAAGACATTTTTACAACTCTGATAAGTTTAGAAAACACTACCAATGACCAAAAATAGACATCACACAATACACAAGTTTATCTCACTTATACAATAGCAAAAATGCTTCTTTAATCAGAGCTAACAAATGTAGATCAAGTGTAAGTGTCAGGACCAAATTTAAAGACATGCCAAACTTTGATCATTTTATGTTTAAACTCTAAATATACACTATGTAGAAAAACACATTTATTAGTTACTTTAAGTAGTTGCAACTCTGTAAACTCAACTTTGAAGTTTAGACTCACATCACAGCTTATTTTCCGATATATACATACATATCTGCCCAAATATATGTTGTCATAAATTAATATAATAGTTGTTTATTTAACCAATCATGAACTGATTATTGAAAACATTATGGGTTAACATTCAAATATTCTTTAACTTTTAAAGCTCACTCTTTAGTAACTAAAAGTCTACTGATGAGTATCATGTTTAACTAAAATACAGAAACATTGCTTTTAAATTTAGTTTTATAAGAGTATCTCAATATTTTAGAAAGCTATATTTTTATACATAGAATGCTTAACTTTTTAATTATAGCCAAAAAATTATTTTAGATGACTCATCATAACACCACTTTTAAAAGATATATATCTTTTAATATATATATGTGAGTGTATATATATATGTATGTATATATATATATGTGTATATATATATATGTATGTATATATATATATATATATACACTCACATATAAACCAAAGCAAACAAACCAAAACAGAATAAAGCAAAAAGCTAATCACAACAAAACAATGAAAGTGATACAGAACTTCAAAACAAGATGTTAGAAAATCAACAATGGCTTCCGTATTGTCTCTTGTTTTCTTCAAAATAGCTGTCCATATCATCAGACATAATAAAATCAAATAAAACCAAACAGAATAAAACCAATCAAAACAGAACATTGATTAAAATAAAACAATAAAATGGCAGAAAACAAAACAGTAAGAACAATACTGGATTTCAAAAATGAGGCAAAAAGAAATCTGCCATAGTGCTATATTGCACATTGTTATTCCCTTAACAGATGCTGAGACTACCGGCCTTAGGCCTGCAAAGTCAACCAAACAATACACACATTAAGTTGCTTGTGTACCTCAGTTGCTATCAACTCAGCCTGTCCTCCAAACCAGCCAGTTGCTTGCTCATAGTGGGGCATGGGGGGGGGGGCGCTGTTCTTGTCACCCAGCTTGTGTGCTGCTTGGCTCACAAGAAAGGCAAATTGGCTTCTTGTTACCCTTTCCAGGCCCACATGGCTTCTGCTGACTCATGAGAAGGGCCAATTGGCTTGTTTCTCTCAGGCCCTGCATGGCTTGTACTGATTCACAGGAACAGTGAATTGGCTTCTTGTTATTCCTTATAGGCCCAGCATGGTTTCTGCTGGCTCATGGGAAGGGTGAATTGGTTTGTTTCTCCTCCTAGGCCCCACATGACTTGCAGAAGCTCATGGAAAGGGAAAATTGACTTCTTGTTACTTCTTCCAGGCCCAGTATGGCTTCAACCAACTCACAGGAAGGGCCAAGTGGCTTGTTTCTTCTCCCAGATCACATTTGGCTTGTGGCAGCTTACAGGAAGGATGAATTGACTTCTATATATAACTTTCACCAAAGAAAGGTCTTACATTATAGTACCCAGACAGTAATAGACACTTCATTATAAGACTGATTTGTATGTATTTTATCTTGATCATCTAACAACTTGGATAGAAATATGTTGCCAACTTTAAAGACATCTTTAAGTGATTTATATTGGCCTGCTGTTAAGCTATATGAAGCACAGCATTTGAGATAAAATTTTGCGTGTTTTAAAACAACTAAAGCAGAACTTTTGGAGGATAATGTATACTTAAAAGTTAGCACAGAGACATATTAACCTGAATCATATGTAACCTTTTCATTGTCAAACTTTAAGACTTTTATTCTATGTAAGCCTCAAGCTTGTCATTCTTTATCTGGTAGTGCTTTAAATGAGTTTGGCTACCCTCAAAGCCTATACAAATGGTTTTCCATGGCAATCTCAAAAAGAACCAGAAATAAAAAAGAAAAAGAAGAAATTGTTGAGCTCAATAAATACATTTTTCTTAAATCCTTTAACTGGTTATAAACACACGTTAAACAAACAGATGAATAAACATAAAAATACACAAAACAATTATTTGTAAATCATAGTGTATGTGCAGATAGACTGGTTGAGTTAATCTACAATAACCATTTTACATATATTTAGGTTTGTATATATAATATGATCAATGAAAACTTTTTTATTGGTCACCAATTAACAGAGATATCTTGTAGTAAGAATCAGAGGAGAAAAAACCCTTTAAAACTGTGAAAGCAAAGACTAGTTAAGGAGGGACCTAAGCGGATGATTTATCCTATTGAAATAGTCAACTACACAGACTTCTTGTTGTTTTGATAGCCACACACAACTTTTGGCCCAAAATGGCTGTCTTGATAGCTAGATGTAATTTTTCCCTTTAAACAGACACATTGTCAAAGATAATTTAGGGTTTTATTTTTAGTGAGTGCTCAAGTCATGTTTGGGTGTAGAAACAGACTAGACGACATTTATTGGAGCTAAGTATGTATTCCAAAAGATGGGGGAAGAAGGCCTGTTAAAATCCTAATCTGCCCTGCTGCACATGTCTAACCATAACAATTTCTTCTCATTTTGAAAAGAAGCAAGTTAGAGAGAAGACTGCCCTTTCGCTCTGTGTCCAATCCCTTAGACCAGCGATGGTGACCCTTTAGAACTGTAAATGATACTAACAGCGTGCTGTGGTACATGTGCCATGGGTTTGCCACCCCATCCAGTGCCAGCAGTGGTGAGCTGGAGGTGTGTGGAAGTGGCCCAAACCAGGTTAACCACTCTTACTGTGTACCTCAGTCCCCTTCTTCAAGATCCTGTAACCCTTGGATCATAGTTAATATAGGCTTTTATCAGTTTCTGGTCTGACAAGATTTTCTAGAGAGAAATCAGTGCAAGAGAGAGGCAGTCCTCTAGGGACTTTGGCTATCTCTCAAAATATCTACTTCTGTTTAAAACTGTTATTAAACTCGTAATGGTCCCTAGGAATGCTTTTGTTCTATCAATAAACTCATTTGAGCTATAAAACCCAGTCAGTGTGCCCTGTACCCATATCCTCAGATAAACTCAGAGCATGAGTTGTATTCTTTAGGGGAGGGGGAAACAAAGAAAGCTAAATTCTAGTTCTGCCTGAGGGCTGAAAGGCTGATAAATTTGGACTCAAATATTTACATTTATTCTTTGACAGTTTGAGAGTTAAATCTAGACTAGTTTTTAATATAGTCTAGAGAAAAGTGAAGGTCTTTGGAAGGGTCACAAGGGTGGGGAAATTCACCATTCTGAAAATTTGATCCTACAAAAGCCAAAAGCCACTGGGAAGAAAATTGATTTGGATTAATTTAGAACTAGCAAATTAGAACTAAATCCTAACCATCTCAAGGGCAGAAAGGTAGTTGAGACCAAAAGTTTTCCCAGGTTGAATCTCCAGTCCTTAGAAAAATATACCTCCAAAGATGAAGCTGCAATCGACTCCAACACACTACCAAGCAGAAAACCAACAGTCAAAGAACCTGCATGATTGTTTTTTTAACTCTGTGAAAGAGAACAAGAGAGAATGAGAAAGAAAATCAAAGGACAGACGAGGTGCTCCTTTAAGCTTTATTGTTTAGGGCTCATATATGTGTGATTTTGGAAGTAGCTCTCTCTGGTGTCACTCAAAGATTGGTTCCTTCTACAGTGTCTCAAAATGAGAGTCTCTTGCTGATTGCATGGGAAAGCCCTGCCCAGCTACCATATTAGCCAAAGCCCTCATACGTGCCTTTCTAGATGATCATGAATTTTGATTTCCTTCCAATCCAGGGATGGGGGTCATGTAGTGACAAAGGAATGCCTGTCTTTGCTGCCCTTGTAGATGAACACTCATTTTCTAGGGGCTCAGGCGCTTCCAACTAGAAAGGAAAGAAGATTTTCTGGGTTGCAGACAGACACTCATTACCACTTTCTGACTCACATTGCTGACAGAGATTAACTCTAAAATCAATTCCCTCTGCGAGAGAAGAGAACAAAAAAGTATCAAGAAGTGAGCCTCCCTGCAAATTGGCACCATGTGCAGACAGCTGGGGGGACAGCCAGATGCCAACATTTTCCTGTGATTTAGCACCATTTGCAGACTGTGGGAGAAGAGAACAAGAAGTTGCTAAGAAGCAAGCCCTCCCTGTGAATCAATGCCGTGCATGGGCTGCTGGGGGAAGAGCCAGATGCCAGCCCTTCCAGTGCACGGGCTGGGAAACAAGAAGAGCTAACACCCCCCACATGCACACTGTAAGCAACCAGCTGATCTAGAGAAATGCAGGCTGTGATGATAGCTTTTGACGTAAAATACAATTTAATGCTTGTTGTGTTTAGTGCTTCACTGATTTTGCAGGTCTAAAGTGAGCGATCTAATCATCTATTTAGAGGATAACAATATGCAATGTAGCATCTATGGGGGATGTCCTGAAGGTGGTAGTAACTGTCAATTCCCTATTGTCTTGTTTTGAAATCCTGTATCATTTTCATTGTTTTGTTGGATTGGGTTTTATTCTGTTTTGTTTGTTTGATTTTATTATATCTGATTGCATGGGCAGCAATTTCAAAGATAACAAGATATATTATGATAGGCAATTTGGACTTACTGTTATCTTGTTTTGAATTCCTTTATTGGATTCATTGCTTTTTTTATTTTAAAGGTAGTAAAAATACAACAAAGCCAACTGAGACAATGCAGCAAAATTGATGCAGAGCTTCAGAGCACAATATCGGGAAATCAATAATAGCTACCATAGTATATCTTGTTATCTTCACAATAGTTGTCCATTCCATCAAGTGGAGCAAAATCAAACCAAAACCAAAACCAAAACACAATAACACCAGTCACTGGTCCTCAGATCTATTTTATCTTTTATTTATTTATTTTCTTGCCAGTACCATGCTGATTTTATCACAATAGCTTTGTAGTATAATTTCAAGTCAGAGATTGTGATGCCTCCTGCCTTGCTTTTGTTGCTCAGGATTGACTTTGCTATTCTACTCTCTTCTTCTCCAGAAGAATTTTAGGAATATTTTCTCTAGTTCTATGAGATATGCTAATGATATTTTGACTGGGTTTGCATTAAATCTGTTTTGGGAGTATGGCCATTTTCACTATGCTGGTTCTTCCTATCCATGAGAAAGAGATATCTTTCCATTTTCTGATATCCTCTTTGATATCCTTTTTCAGAGTACTGTAATTTTCAGTTTATAGATTCTTTATATCCTCTGTTAGATTGATTCTCAAGTATTTTATTTTCTTGGATGCTATTGTTGAGGGTGTGGTTTTCCTAACTTCTCTCTCAGTGAGCTTGTTGTTTGTGTACAGGGCTGCTATTGATTTTTGAGTGTTGACTTTGTATCCAGCTACACTGCTGAATTTTGTTTTGGTGGAGTTTTTGGGGTCTTCTGTGTAGAGTATTGTGTTATTTGAGAATAATGATAATTTAACTTATTCTTTTTCTACCCTTAGTCCTTTATTTCTCTCTTGTCTAATTGCTCTGGCTAATGTTTCCAGAACTATAATGAAATGGAGCAGTGATAGTGGATATCCTTATCTTCTTTCTGGTTTTAGAGTGAAAGTTTTTAGTTCTTGTCTGTTTAGTATGATGTTGGCTGTTCATTTGTCATAGATGGCTTTTATCAGATTGAGATTCAGACCATCTATTCCAGATTTCTATAGGTTTTTTTTTTATTATGAATGAGTGTTGGGTTTGCCAAAATCTTTTTCTGCATCTATTGAGATGATCGTGTGATTTTTGTCTTTGGCTCTGTGGCTCTCTGGCTCTGATACGGTGTATTACATTTATTGATTTGTGTGTGCTGAATGATCCCTGCATTCCTGGGGTGAATCCCACTTGGTCATGATGTATAATCTTCTTGATGATTTGCTGTACTGTGTTTGCTAGTATTTTATTGAGAATTTTTGCATCTATGTTCATTAGGGAGGTTGGCCTATACTTCTCTTTTTTTGGCTGAATCTTTCTCTGGTTTTGTTATCAGAGTAACACCTGCCCTTGAGGTTTTCCGTCAGAGCTCATCTATACAGCAAAGTCACAATCTAGGTACCATGTGAGTCAAATTGCAATCAACCTATAGTATTTTGAGTATAGGCACTTAGTTAATATTGTTCTATTAGGGAAACAAGTCATGTCACAAGGTTTCATGAAAGGAACAAAGGCATTTTGGGGACAGGATGGGTCTAGAGGCTCTGGTCATTTTGGGGACAGGATGGCTCTAGAGGCTCTGGTCACCCACCTGGGCTACTGATGTCTACCTGGATTTAGTGGGCCAGCTGATGCTAATCACAGAAAAATTCCAAGTTACTATTTCTTCTATAGGGAGGCATGTGGGCCTAGCCTTTGCATCTTTGTTTTGAGGCCTAGCATTCAGATGTGCCTCCAGTCACAATTCTGACATTTTATTTTTCACTGACTCCTGAAGAGCACAGATCCCCTCTGATTGCATATTAATTTTTCAGAGAGTACTCTTTTTTTTTTTTTGGTACCAGGAATCAAACTCAGAATTTTTCACTTACTAGGCCACTGAGCTATATCCCTGGACACTTTGTGTATTAATTTTTATCTAACCTATCTGCCTAAAATAATGACATTGGTGACAAGGAAGAAAATGGTTCCAGAGGGTGGATTTGTTTGTAGTTTGGAGGCCTGCGAATGTGGTTCAGCTCTGATCTTCTCCACTGGGTGGTGTCATTTGAAGAATCTTTATGGCACAGCCTAATTGAGCAATCCAGGACAGTTGCTCCAGCCCCAAACACCAGCTGCTCAGATCTCTGTGATCCAAATCATGAAGTCCTCAGCCCCATTCCTCTTCTCATAGCCCCTGGCCCCTCCCCACAGTCCTTTCTGTAATATAGTCAAACTATCCCTTAACTAGGTTATCTGATTCCATTCTATACCAATCCAGTTACTTCTGTAATGCAGAGTAATACATACACTGCAGGCACTGGAAAATTGAAGAAAGATTTCATTATTGTCAAAAAGATGGTTAAAGTTTTACAGAAAGAAGGGCTTGAACTTATCCTTGATGAGTTTTCTAGAAAAAAACAAAAACATGATCATTAAGAAAAAAGAAAAGAAATGGAACAAATACCTGGAAACAGAAATGGTAGTAATGCACATAAAAAAAGAGTAAACCATTAGGTAGCAGTGGGGACCGTGTTTATGTCAAGCAGTGGCAATTTTAGAAGGGAAAGTTGAATAAAGGGTTTTGAACATGAAGGAGCTGAGTTAGTACTGTGGCCAACTTTGTAATTTAAAAAGCAGTGCTGAAAATTGTTTGTCCAGTCCAGGAGGGATAGGCCCTGTTCAGAGGTTCAGAGGAGACCTTCAGAAGATGTAATTAGTTGCCTTCATGTAGACACAAAGAAGTGGGACAAGTGAGAGGCTACTGTTCTAGTCCAGGAGGAGACAAGGGCCTGAACACAGAGCCAAAGAGATAACACTGGAAAAAAATGAACTAGGCAAGGTAAATGTTGAATGTTGCCAATGGATGAGGACTTATGGCCTCATATATGCAAGTGTCCTCTTCTATCCACATTCTAAAGGTGTTCCCGAAACCAAAACATCCGTCCCACCATCCCCATTTCCTATCTCAACCAGAGAGCCTGGGATCATCCATTTAAATGCATGGGCTTTCCTTTCTTAAATGTCCACCTGAGGTCTATATTCCCTTGCACAAAATTTGGTTACCTGGGCACACAGACATTGCCTTCACCAAAGAAAGCAAGCATCTTGACTCCAGTGAATTAACCCTACACAGAACTCACCTTCCCCGTCTTGCAGGAAGATGAGCCCTGTCAGGACAGACTCAGAGTGCTTTTGGCATCATGAGGTGCTGGAGAGAACTTTACTTGGCAAGAAGAACATTGGCTTCTAAACCTAGAACTGGCACTGGCTTGCTATCAGGTATTCTGAGTATCTGTCCATAAGATGGGGCAATAATGTGCTACAAATAGGAACCCACAGGCACCTAAACGTTCTTCCAAAATGGAGATGTGTGGGACGAGTGGGATTCTGCCTCTGTATTTCTGAGCCGGACCATGGTCCCTGCTATATCAGTTGGGGCAAATTATTTATTGGTAGTTTTTTATGGAACTCACAGACTTTCATTTCAGGTTCAACAACCCTCCTTGTCTGTCCTCATCCCTCCACTCCTTGGTCTTGTTTACCAATCAGAAATGAAATCTCATATTGCAGAGATGCCAAGAGGCAAAAAGGAAATGGAGTACAATCTAGTAGGACCTCACCATCTAACTTACAGAAAACCAGGACCTCTAATTCGAGGTAGAGTTGAGCAGAGAACGTGGACAGAGGAAAAACAGAAAAAGACCCATATGTTCCAGCACAAACTTCTCACACTGCATTTTCAAGCCATATCTATTCATTTTCAGGAAGTCTTGAATCCACGTTTTTCCCAGCCATACATGAGATTTCTTTTGTGTCACATGATGCAACTGAGCCTAAAGCATTGGCAGTGCTCGGGGCCTGCAGGAGGGAATACCAAGAGTAACATGTTCATTTCCTGTTACTGCCAGCTGTCTATTCCAAGGAATGTAGGCTTTTCTTACCAAGTTCAAAATTCTTCCAACTTCTGTCCTTTGCCCAATTCCAAAGCCATTTTCACATTTTTAAGTGCTTGTTACATCAAGCTCCTCACTTCTAGATACCAATATCTGTGTAAGTTTCTTACTGCTACTGCAACAAAATTACCCTAAGGTTAACAGTTTAAAACAACACAAGTTCCTGACTTACAGTTCTGAAGTTTGAAAGACTAGTAGTAGTTCAGTAGGGCCTCTCTCTCTCTCTGGAGGATTAAGAGATAACCATGTTTGTTTGTTTGTTTGTTTGTCTTTTCCATCTTCTTAAAACTACCTGCATTCCTCATGCCAGGGTTCCAACCCCTATCTTTGAAACCTTTCTTTTTGTGTTTTTTACACTCTGACCTCCCATTTTTATAGTTATATCTTGTCTCATGCTCTGATTTTTCTGCCTTCATCCTAAAAGTACATTTGTGATTATATTGACCCCATATGGATAACCCAAGACTGTATCACTCTACCATCTCAAGATCCTTAAGTTACCACATCTACTTAAATTATTGTATCTAAATTCCTTTTGCTATGTCATGTAGCATATTTACAGGTTCCAGGGACTGGACTAGGATGTGGATATTATAAAGAGAAGGGTATCTTTAGACTACAACACCTAGGGACAAAAGATTTACAAAACATTTACAGTGGCATTGTGGCTGACCTTAGAAACTAAGTCTGGTTTTCTGACACCATGAGGTAGCCTTGCGTATGTCCCCTTTCACCTGTGTCTGTTCAGATTATAGACTCATTTGTGCATAAAACTGTCTCTAGATAGCCTGTGCCTCCAATCCATCCCAGTTCCTTTCAAAATATCAGTACATCCATAAAGATTCTGACTGAGCATGTTGGAATGGAGGACTTCCCATGGGTCGATTTCATTAGTTCCACAGAAGATCCTGGTGCACACAGGGGCTGGGGCTCTACCTCCTCTGTTCTTTCACTGAGATTACTGGAGTTACAGTCAGTTTGGCAGTCTCTGGCTTTGGGCTTCATAGAGTCTTCTGCTCTGACCTACACTTGGCCAACTTTCAATCCGAAGTGAAAGAAAATTCAGATTCCATAAATAATTTCCAGTCCAGAAATGCCAACTGTTTCATCATCTCAACAGTGAGGTAGATTTTTTTTAAAGTTTTAATGGGGATGTGAAAATTTCACATATTTATGGGGCACTGTGAGATACAGATATAGATATAGATAGATATAGATAGATATAGATATAGATATAGATATAGATATAGATATAGATATAGATATAGATATAGATATAGATATAAATATAGATATATAGATACAGATACAGATATAGATGTAGATATAGATGTAGATATGGATACAGATACAGATGCAGGTACAGATATAGATATAGATATAGATATAGATATAGATATAGATATAGATACAGATAGGGATACAGATACAGATATAGATATAGATGTAGATATGAATACGGATACGGATACAGATACAGATACAGATACAGATACAGATATAGATGTAGATGTAGATGTAGATATGGATACGGATACAGATATAGATATAGATGAAGATGTAGATGTAGATACAGATAGGGATACAGATACAGATATAGATATAGATGTAGATATGAATACGGATACGGATACAGATACAGATACAGATACAGATATAGATATAGATATAGATGTAGATATGGATACGGATACGGGATACAGATACAGATACAGATGTAGATGTAGATACGGATACAGATACAGATAGGGATACAGATATAGATATAGATATAGATATAGATATAGATATAGATATAGATACAGATTTTTTTTTTTACACAGGCTATCACCATGAAGTTCAGGCTGGCCTCAAATCACTATGTAACTCAGGCTAGCCTCAAGCTTGTGGTCATTCTCTTTTCTCAGGCTCCTAAGTCTTGGTATTATAGTTGTGTGCTACCACACCTGGCTCATATTTTCATACACACATATTTTGTACATATTTTCATACACGCATATATTGTACATTGTTTAAAATAGTGTAAATACATCTATCCACCTCAAACAATTATTCATGGTATGGTGAAAACATTCAAAGTCATTTCCTTTAGCTTTTTAAAAACTATATGCATCTACCCAGTATAATATCATTATCACCATACAATAGAGTGACTAGATAATCTCATTGTACTGTACAGTAGAGCAACACAATTTCTTTCTCTTATCTAACTATGTTAATACCTGTTAGTTAACTACTCCCCATTTCTTTCACTCCCCTACTTGTCCCACTCTCTGTTACCTGTCATTCTATTCCTAATGTCTGTAAGATTGGCGTTTTTTATATTTTACATATGAATGAGATAATACAAAACTTATCTTTCTGTTCCTGTCTTATTTCACTTAATACAATAATGTCTACCTTGAGCTCTGTTGTGGAAAATAGGAGGATTAGATCCTCTTTTGTTACAGGATACCATTTCATTACATGGATGTGTCACATTTTCTTTATTTTCTTTTATTTTAAAGAGAGCAAAGCCAAACAAAATAAAGCAGAATAAAGCAAATCAAAAACAAAGCAGTGAAAGTGATACAGGACTTCAAAACAAGGTAATATAAAATCAACAATGGCTACCATAATCTCTCTGGTTATCACAAAATAGCTGCCCATACCATCAGACATAATAAAATCAAACAAAACAGAATAGAATAAAACTAATCAAAACAAAATAATGAAAGCAATACAGGACTTCAAAACAAGATAAAACATTTCTTCTAGTATCTGTTATTTCTATTTTGGTATCTACACCCTAATGGAATGAAGTGATAGCTCGCAGTGTTTTATATTTTCATATCCCTGATATTTTGATCATGTTTTCACATACTGGTTGACTATTTGCATGTCATATTTGGAGAAATGTCTGTGGAAATATGTTTGCACATTGTTTAATTTGAAAGTGTATTTTTTCATTGTTGAACTGCCAGAGTTCTTTATAGATTCTTGCCAGCTTATCAGCTATATAATTTACAGATGTCTTCTTCCATTCCATAGGTTAATTTTTCACTTTGTTGACTGTGTCCTTTGATACACATAAATTTTTAAGTTTTATGTAGTGCTGGTTGTCTATTTTTGTTTTTGTTGTCTGTGTTTCAGGTGCAATGTCTAAGAAATCATTACAAAATATGATTCTGTAAAGATCTTTTCCTGTGTTTTCTTCTATATGAATTATTGTTTTAAGTCTTGCATTTAGATAGTTGATTTGTTTTGAATTAAATTTTGTATATGGTAAGAGTACCACTTCAATTTTTTTGCGTATGGATATTCAGTTTTCCAAACATTATTAATTGAAAATGCTGCCCTTTCTCCTTTTGAGTACTTTTAGCAACCTTGAAAGAAAATAGTAACATGAGCTCATTTCTGGACTGTCTGTTCCATCTCATTGCTCCACACATTTTTCTTTATGCCAATCACAGATAATTCTGGTTACTGCAGTTTTGTGATATGTTTTGAAATATGAATGTGTGAGACCTTCATATTCTTCTTTTATAATTTTTTTTAATTTTGAGTTCCTTCATATATCATATGAATTTTAGAGTAGATTTTTGAATATCTATAAAAAAGTCCATTGAAATTTTGATAAGGAATGCTTTGAATTTGTACATCACTTTAAGTAATATTGACAATTTAATGTTGTTTTTCCATCCATAAGCATGGGAAGTTTTTCTATTTCTTTATGCCTTCATTAGTTTCTTTCAGAAATGATTGATAGTTTTTGTTGTTCAAATGTTTTGCCTCTTAAATTAATCTCCAACTGTTTTATTCTTTTTGATGCTATTTTAAAAGGAATTAGTTTATTAATTTCTTTTCCAAGTTTTTCAGTACTCACATCAGAAATCCAATTAAATTTGTATATTGCTTTTGGTTTAGTTTATTCCTTTTCTAATTTCTCAAAGTATAAAAGAGATCATTATTTGATATCTTTCTTCTTTTCTAATGTAAGAATTTATACTTACAATAATTTACATTTA